>DWLR01004329.1:0-12245 GCA_018246295.1 Papilio alexanor hazarajatica | reverse complement strand
ACGGAAAATCAGAATGCGCTCTTTGTTTCTAATTCCTGCTTAGTGACTCAAGTGTCGGTGTAGGATCCTCATGGCCACGTCATGGTGTCGTAGTATCATTTAGTTTATGTGGTGACTGATATTCCATCACAACATTTGGTTTTTGTCAGAACATAACGAATAAATATATAACGAATTAATATAACGCCCTTTGTTATTCACTCAGGATATTTTATGCAGCCGCCGAAATCCAGGACTAAGTAATAAAGCATTAATGACATATAATTAAACTATTATATAATCTGTGTAGAAATAAACCTGATAAAAATAGAATTTTATAATCACCTGTCTTATTACATAACTAAATAAATATGTTGAGGGTCTAAAGTGGGTGCATTGTAGTCGTTCTCTCACTTTCATAGATATAAAACTTATGTAACTCCTAGTAAATTTTAATAACTTTCCGTAAGTTAATGATGTAATCTGTTTGCTAAAATCATTTCTTCGTGTAAAGATGCATTCACATATAATACATATTTGGGACTTAATAAATTCGATAAAAAGCAAATAAAGACTCTTATACCAATCTCTCTCATTTAACTAAAAAGGCCAAGGACATTTATTGTCTTGTTTGTTTTATTGTGATCTCTAGCCGTAGCTAACCTACGGGCGCGCTTGAGCGATGTTATCAGGTCGGTGATTCCGTCTGTGTCTCGGCATGATATACGATCGCCTCGCAGACTGCCGCACCACTCTTAGCCTCGCACCAGTCTCGCTCCCCTGCTGATGCACGTTGAGGCAACGAAACGATTAAAAATATACATACAGAAGTGACTGGTTTCCTTATTTGGGGTATTGATTTTGATTAAATATAACGTTTTATGTTACATTAAATAGCAACAACAACGTAGGTTCCTAAGTGTTGGTATATCACGTGGAAAATTTCACAATGTAATGCAAATGGCCCATAAAACGAATCAATCCCCTTTAGTGGAAAGTAACTTTTAATAATCAATCAAAGAACTCCTTTACCGACTCTACCAAAGCCTTCCATTTATTTTCTGACTTATGCCATCTCCTTCCGTTCTCTTTCTCATAACCTTTCCGCATCCTCTCCTAAGCCTGAAGGCTAGCGATGGCATCCGTAACTTTTGTAACAGTTGCAAATGTTAATAGCCATTAACAGTTAGCCAACTGTTTTTATTTAATTTTTCTATACTAATCAACATTAAATAAATTATATCTCTGATGCCTCTACTTCTGCCCTTTTTTGGTTTTTAAACAAAACAACGTGCCATTTTTATCACGTTTGACATGTTTACCTTAATTGAATTATTAATCGACTTGCTATTGATATTTCATTAATTCTAATTTTATTATATTCCAATCGAATATTAATTTGCCAATTATTGATGAATTCTGAACAAAAACGTTTAATGTGTTTTGTATTGAAATTAACTGAATGTATTAATATCCGTGCGAAATTTTGTGTCAGTTATATTTAGTTGGACGAAATTTCTGGCGCGGTATTTTTGTATATGTAGATTGCATATTGTTGTTCAAGATGTAGTCATGAAATCCTAACAGAAATCAACTCGATCAAATCCTATAAAAGTAGCTGAGCTAGGACTAGAAAAGGAAAACCTTGAAGCAATCTATATTTCAACTTGTTTCTTCTTTGTTCCTTTTTTCCTACACAACATTTTAAAGCATCACTCTAGTACGGCCCTTTATGTGTACCCACTTACGTCCCTTTTCTATTTATTCTCTTCCTCCGGATCTATGAACTTAACTACAGACAATTACTCACTTCTTCTTGATCACTTCGAGTACCTGGCGCGGCTGGTCATAGCAACCCGTTGTTCATGTTACAGTGATTATTGCGTAGAAATAGAAATAAATCCAGCATTGGAGATTGGGATGACAACCTTTAGTCTGTTGAAGGAAGAAGTATGAAATGTAAACAATGAATTTAACAAAACTTACAGTACACAGTACATAAAGTAATTTTCTTGTTTACTTTTTAATTTGTTATACTTATTTCCAAACCTTACACTCTGTGATTTCATTATTTCGTTTCCAGTGATTCCTAATATCACCAATTTCCATTTCTCTCCAATCTCTAATAATATTATAAAAAGGAAATAAGTGTTTGCTTGTCAGGTTCAAGTGCTAGTTTCCAAACAGATATTTGTTACGTTCAATGGTCGTTATTAATTGTAGCGCAGCTATAAAGGTTTTGGTTACACCCAGAGACGACCTCAAGCAATGTTTCTTTTCTTAATTGAGTAACATGTGTTAGTAGATAGTCATAACGTGTTATTGGACTTATTTCACAATACCAGTAAAAAGCATTACCCTCTTTAACGTTGGGCAAGCGAGCGTCATCGTGACACCATACTCGCTACGTGTCCATTTAACTGGACCACGCTTTGCTTTATATAACTCTAAATTATAATATCGAAGCGGAATGGCTTATGTGAATACATATGTCGTAAGGTATTATATTGAAAATTAATATCAAAAATAATTTAAAATCACATTATACAATGTCATAAAAGTTATGCGATGTATATGTATATGTGTTTATAATAATGGGTTTGATGAAAACGTAATGTCCGTCATGAATATTAAAATAGAAAGATGCTGTTTTGAAAACGCCTTAAAAATTTTGAGATTCTCTATAAGATTATAGACGCAATATCATACTACGCGATTTCGAAATAGAAGGACATCTTCTATTTCAAAACTTAACACAGAAAAAAATAATGAAAGCGAAAATGAAATACATAAATACTGTGTGTACGCACTAACATAGAAACACAGGGTGTGTTTCTATGAAAAACATTACGCTTCAATCAGTCGGGCAACTACATGAAATTTGTATACACATATTTGAATATTGTAATCTTAATATCTTTGACATGACAAGTTAAGATCGCGACGGATACGAACCGATGCAATGTCAGTAGGTAATCTATAATTCTATGCGAAAATTATTCATCTTAATAAAGTTATTACATTTGAACATGGCATTATGTATATGTGACATACATTATGATAATGAATTCTTGTTGTCCGTGATAAGTGTCATTGTAAACATTGTAAACATTGTCAATGGCATGTCAATTGACAAGTTTGCACGTCGCATGTCTTACGCAGTTTGACACATATTATGGGCTTTTGTATGGCGGTCGCGCGCGCAATTGACACCGATATACTTATGGGCCAATGATCTTAAAGTATTTTGGAGCATTTTTATTGAATACTTATGATAATTCACGTATCACGTGCCAAAACACATTATATTAAATATTAACTTTTCATCATGAGTCGAACACGAAACTTGACAGCGGTTTGTAACAGTGGTAGAGTCCGCAAACTCTACAAAGAAAGAAGAGAAGAAAACAGTAAAGCTAAAATCAAACAAGGCGTACGTCAAGGCTGTTCACTATTACCATTAATTTTAAACAAAAAACGTAAAGAAGGAATTAACATTAATGGAAAAAATATAAAATTTGTTAGATTTGCAGATGATATAGCAGTAATCACAAACAAACGCTTTTACAAAACCTTTTAACAGAAATGGACTCAGTATTTAATGATTTAGTTCTTAATATTAACACAAACAAAACCAAAACAATGATTAATTCCAAAATATCTGTCAATAGCCCGGTTATACTAAATAATACCCCCATAGAACAGGTACAATCATTTAAATATTTAGGCAGCATAATCACGCAGGATTCTAGATGCACACTCGACATCAAAACTTGAATTACAACAGCCAAGAAAGCTTTTAAAGAAAAAAAAAACCTATTAACATCAAAAATATCCGTTCGAGTTAAGAAAAAAATTATTAAAACTTACATTTGGAGTATAGCGCTATATGTATGCGAAACTTGGACTTGCACACAAAAAGACAGGGAAAAACTTGAGGCGTTCGAGATGTGTTGTTGGAAAGGATTAGTTGAGTAGAGAAGGCAAACCAGGAAGTTTTAGATAGAATAAAAGAAGAGAGATAGATATTAAAATAGTAGAAAATAGGAGAGACAAAATACTAGGACATCTGAAACGATACGACAATCTTATAACCACAATAATAGAAGGGAAAATAGAAGGAAAGAAGAAGAGGGGAAGGCCGAGAAGAACGTATATGGAACAAGTAAAAGAGAAAGTAGACGTCGTGTCGTATCATGAAGTTAAGAGAATGGCACAGACAAGAAAAGAATGGAAATTGCTCCACCGACAAGGACAATAAGAAGTTCTTAAATAATGATGATGATTAGAGTTCACAACAACAACATCTGTTGCACATATGGCCCATTCGACCGGTGAAATACCACGACCTCACAGAAGACCGGCGTGAAGTAGAAGTATTCTGCTTTTCGTCTGAGGAGTGCGGTGCCAATGGACTAAATTTAATTTTTCTTTATTAGAAAAGGATGGGAAGGGAAATAGGATTTGACGGGGAAGGGGATGGATAGGAGAAGGGAATGTTAATTTTTCTGTCTATGCCCTCCTCTTTCAATCAAAGGAAGGCAACGCATCTGCAACTCGCAAATGCTTGTTGCAAATGCCTATGGATAGCGGTCACTCAGATGATTGCCAACTGATTTTGTAAAAAACTTGTTATTTTAAAATTTGTTCAAGTTTGATGTGGTTTTGTGTGGGATCTATCCAATTAAACATGTAAATCGCAACATACAACAATAAAATATGTTAATTTTTTGGTACCTTAACAGCGTTTTCTTTATTAAGAAAGCCTGTACAAAGATTGATGTAAATAGCTAATTTAACAAAAAAATGCTTGTACAAGGATCCTAAGTAAATCTCTTATGTTTTTAATTAGTGTCTAATTAATCAGTGAAAGAATGATGATTGCTTGTTTGAAGATTGTAAGCTATTATAACTATGACGCAGCCAAGAAGTTTTCTCTGTCACATGCAGTTGCAACGCGAACTGAAATTAGTACTTTGTACAAAGACTTACGAAATGCAATCCAAAATGTAATAAAAAAACTAAATGACTTCGGCCTCGAATATTATTTCGAGGTTTTAGGTAAGTGTCCATCCATCCATTCATCACAGCCTATGATCTTCCAGTGGCATAGGCCTCCCCCATTAATCGTATCATTGGAGGGATCATCTTCCTGCCCGCTGGGCAGGCGGGTTGGCGATCGCAGTGTGTTCCACCGTACTAAGAAAAGGACGCTGCTGCCCGTCCTCCGGTGGTCTTTACATCCAGACACAAGACAGACATGTTCATGCACACAAATGTTTGTCATGGGTGGGAATCGAAACCACGATCTGAGGCTTGAAAGGCAAGCATCTTACCAACTGCGCCAACCGGTCCGTCAAATGTAATTTAATATGTAATAAAAAAAACTGACTGATTTCGGTTACGAATATTATTCCTATGTTGTAAGCAAGTGTACTGTTACGGAATTAGAAAAATAAAACGTTTAAAATTTTGCTTTGCATACATGCAAACAAAATTCTGAATAGCTTCTCTTAGAGCTCATTAGTTTTTCGAGTTACTCCTGCATTTTAAATCCGATTTTGTCTACATATTCTGTGAAGATGTAATTTGACTATTAATTTATAATTTTAAACCGCAAATATTCACGGGCATTAAAAGAGCAGAAACAAAGCGAACATACGTTAAAACGTAATTACAAGCCATCGGTTTATTAATCGACGGAAATACATTTTCGCCAAATTAAAAAGCAATTAATTATAATTAAAACAGTCAATGATATTCTTCACGCGGGTACGTGGATTCGACAACAAGCGTTAATTGTTTTGTTTGGCTTTTGGCTTTGTGATAGTTCGAAAAAATTATTGTGAGTGCTAAATCGTATGACTTTTCTACATATTTAATATAATTTATAGGGCAGTCTTCTGATGAATTTCAATTTCATACTACGCAAGGACTTCGATGTTTTTATGGTAGACGCGGCAAACGAAAAAGCGGCACTTTTTGTGAAGCACAGATTTTAATGTTCATGCAACAACCAAGAAGAGTTACAGTTACTCGGCAGCCTGTGTGCAACACACAAGGTAAAAGGATGATAATAATATTGGGTCTGCATAACCTCAGTCATTTTACGCAACACCAAATTATTTACCTCTAATTCATGCGCTTAAGCCTGTAAAGTACCATTTTACATTTACCGTTGTAACAATAACAAACATCATGCTCAATTTTTTCGTCAAAGTAACGAATTATTAAATTTCTTATTCTCATCATTATTGTCATCATTTATTCTTATTAAAATCATAAGCAAAAAATAAAAAGCGAAATCGAAAGGTTTTTAAATATGCAGTTTACGAGGTCGTAACTGAAACATTTAGTGCACTGAATGTGTATCGCCAGACAGTTGGGCAAGAGAGGTAATGTCAAGGGTCAACATCAGGCGGAATGAAATGGTAAGTGGCCGGAGCAGGCTGGGCGTGCGCCCGCGCAATTTCGTATTGGATTTGTATTAACGGACATCGATTCATATAGAGTTGTGCGATTATTTTTTGGAGAAGCAAACTAGAGCGTCACTGTTGTTCAAATCTTTGGCGTAATTCTGGAACACTTTTTTAACCTTATGTAAGTACAGAGGTTTTATTTTACTTCAAATTCGAACTTTTACATATAAATTTCTGATACGAGATACGGCTTTTTGCACATTGAACTTAGCCTTTTACAAATTGAATTCCAACTTTCACCTATCAAATTGACACGTTCAAATTTGATCTGAAAAATTCGGAATTTGATTCAGTACGAGTATATACTACAGTTTAAAACAGAGCAAAATATATATTGAAGGGAAGAGATGCGCTGGACGCAGGAAAAAGTAATGGCTAAGAAACATTAAAGAATAGACAGGAATCAAATCAGACGAAGTATTGTTTCGTCTCGCGCTTTAACCTGATATATTTGCGAAATAATATATATATATATATATATACCGGCACAGGTCTTACCTACACAGGTAGTAAATCATTTCATAACCTTAAAATATGTGAAAGTATTTTTTATTGAATTACATATATAAAGCAATAAAACATTATAACATCTTTAATTACGCTTACACAATAAATCCATTGGCTTCACGCAGCTTATATCAACATTACTTACTTAAATCTCGATTACTTTTTCGTTGCTGTTTAACAGTTGAAGTGCAGTATAGTTATTACTCTAAACTATACGATTAAATCTTGAGCCATTGAGGACAGTATTTCCAATGAGACGTTCCTTAGTGTAATAACATAATGAGTTAAAAAAATTATTTAAATTTGAACTCGGTTTGTTTTTGTCAAAAAAAGTTAATAGATTTTTAACTAACAAGATGAGTTAAAAGATTTTTAAGTTCTCTTTTTTGACTTTTTCGTTTAGAGTAACACTGACGACCAATTGTTTTAAATGATTAATAGTTTGATTATATTCCATCGCATTAAGTACAGGGTGACCCCGGATAGGTCGCAGTGAACCATTGAGACAAATCCCTCAGGCCTATTACCCGAGATCCCGATAGACGAGTGCGTCCGTAAACACCGCAGCCAGCGTACCTGATCCCGAATTCACATATAAAGTTATGGAATTAGTCATAAAATGGGTTCGTGACTCAAATATCTAACCTTTGCATATAACAAACAAATGCTTCTTGTAAACGACACTTTTATACACCGAAATATAATCTTAAAGTGCTTGTAACTAGAGCTCTTTTCGCTGGAAATATTTGTGTAGATACGGTCTTCTGTTGTCATGGTTTTCAACGATGCGAGTTGACATTCGATAGAGAGCGTCATGTGACGTCATTAAATCAGTAAAGCAACAAAATTTAGGGCTTAAGGAGGGTTGTGATTGGGGCTGAACGTACAAAAATTATGGGCGCGGTTAGACGCCACTGTTTGAATATAAATTGTATTTACATGTGATATTTAGTTACGTTATGTTATACCCTTGATCGAAAGCTATGAACTCAATACTATATATGTATTAGTTTTAAATGCTTATAGATTGTTTCATAAACATTAGGTATGTTACAATCTTTTCTTAACATTCTTTCGCCTTTGAATTGCTAAGAAGACTAGTGCAATTTGTTAAACCGATTTTGTACACATATTTTCATAAGAAGAGAAAAACGGAACACATTATGTCATCGCTTGTCGAAGCACTTATTGAACATTTATTTATGATGAAAAATAAAAAACACAGAAACCAAGTAAAACTCGTGACTCTGAATTGCGTGAACACTATCTACATAACCTTTAAGATAACCTATGATTAAATTCAATTCCAGCAAAGCTAATGAATGAACGTAACAAAGCGTGCGCTGATAGACACATTTTTGTTCAAAAAGGAAGCATTGCTAATTTGATTATCGGTTCAAAAGCACGTCAGCCGCAACGCTCCTTTGATCGGCAAAAATACAGATATGTGCTGCGTCCTACCTTATAGCGTGGTCCAGGTCTACAGCGTGAGCGGTTTTCAATATGAGTGTATAAATCTCTCTCACTTACCACATATATTATTTATCACAGGTGGTAAGTGACCTTACCTTTTTATGAATACAATATTATATACACAACATTAAAGTGTCCGTGGATATTTTGTCAATCTTTAAAATAAATATAAATCTAAGTCTATAAAGGAAAATATGAAGGCGAGAGAGAGAGACAACAAAATGATAATTTTATTATCACATTATGTACTATTCTTCCATATATCGTGGACTCTTCTGTAGTTCATACTGACTGGTTTTGGCTATAGTTTTACGGCCGGCCTGACGCCAACCCTCCTCGGGAATAATAAAAGGACAATCATTGTGAATAGAAAATTTGTGGTGATAGGTTTCAATGGTTGTAAACTGAAGACGTGAAAAACATATAAATAAAAATTTATATGGGTAAATTAGTTATTAATTACTTGTAAGTCCGAGTTCTATGCGAATTTTTGCCTCCATCCAGAGGTCATATACATATATGCAATATAATAAGATTTAAAAGACAAAATAAAAGATACAAATTACTACACGTATATAGGGAAAAATGTGTAATGTCTCTCGTGACTTGGGCCACAGCCGAATAGTGCCGCGGGCGAGCCGTTCCCGCTAAGCTAATGAGATGTCAGCACAATCATTTGTGCTCTAACCTTACGTGAACGAAATTTTTGATCTTAAATTTTACCCGCCTTTAATTCTCCCGTTAATTGAATCTGCCGCGTGTACACACTCCTAAATGTAATATTTGATATTAAAAGCAAACTACACAAACATTTTACGTCATAATTAAAATAGGGTAAAAATTCAAATAGTTTAATAGCCTACAACCTTAATGAATATTTGGGCTGACTAATGAAAGGAAAAAAAAATAAACACAAAAACTCTGGCCCATACGGCAACAGATGATATTGTTGCGGAGTCTGCCACTGTTATTTCAGTTTTAAGCGCAATCTTATGGTTGTAATTTCAATCTAAGGAACTTTCAATCACGGGCAACGGCCATGAAATAGAAAGAAGTAAGAAAAGGCAGGCAAATTATTACTTCAAATTAGTGCCACATTCTGCTTGGACATATTACTGCTTTGGCTCAATTGATCAACTCAAGCTGCTGTGAGTTATTATAGGGCGGCCATTGAAAGGATGCGTTTCTGACGTCTGTCACTAGTAGGGATGGTAAATAATTAGCACTATTATTTACTTTTTAACTGGCCCAATAACTAAGTAACCTAATTTTCATTACCTGCTTGCTTGTCTGAATTCTAATTTCTAAATGTAACTAAAGTAATAAAGAAAATAAAAATGTTATAATATTCAGAAATATTTACTAAAAGTATAACAACATCTTAAAAAAAGAGTTGCTACTGGTAAACAAAAAAATTTAATTCGATTCCGATTTGCTTGAGGAAATTCTTTCTTCTTCATCACCTTCCGCTATAGATACATATATACATAATATTTTAAACAAGTATAAAATAGTTACTCATATGTTACGCTACTTGCCTTCGCGTGTTTGATATGGGTGCCGTTTTTAATATTACTAGCTTTATTTATTTTATTACTACATTAATTTATTATCAAATTATTCGAAAGAAAAACGCATTATTGTATAGTATAACGTTACTTTTACCAGCTATTATTAGCATATCACCACAAAAATACCCACTTGATCTATCCATGTAACAGCGTAGTATGGTTAAAATAAAATGTTTTGTTATTTATTTTTAGATAATGATATATTTTCAAGACATCCTTTAATTGTCCGTTAGTATGGCAAATAAACAATTACTTTTTTAATCTTAAATTCAAGGCCACTTCAAAGTTATGGAATTAGCCAGTAGACTTAGTCGTGATCGAACGTCGTCCGATCGATCACGAAGTCAGGATCGCATTCTTTCTTTGGCCGCACCGTACTGCCATTGTTATGGGTTAGGTCAACTTAAGTGATACTTTCTTACATATGTAAACTAGTTACCTCCGTCCACGAAATATAAAACGTTCACGAATGGCTTATTGTAGTAAGGTAACAGATTTATTACATAAGTTCTCTCACTTTTTATCGGAATTATTCATTTTACTTAATTTTTCACGTTTTATATGCGACTGTGTGTGCATTATTGTCCACAGTCGAAATAAATTTGTGATATATATATTATCTATAGTTCTAACATATCACAAACTTAAAAAGAATCATTATAAAAAGATCAAAACGCAATACCGTTCTGAAATACGAGTACAAAGAGCTTTATACAAACATGGCAAGATAACGTATCAAAGAATATGCGTGGCAGACGATACTTCGTATTAACTCACTAATTGAATAAAAAGTAAATCTTTTTATTACAAAGGTTACTCTGAGAGTTATCCCCGCACCGCCCGAGGTGACTGGGGTAATTATTGTTTTACTTTGTGTTGCTCTGTGTTTGTTCTGTCGCGGCTTTCTTTTGTTTTGTGCCTCCATTACTGCTATTGTCTTAAACATAAATTGTAATCGTCATACGTTTGATATGGATGCGACCTCGCTGAGAATGTTTGTTACGTGTGTACTTTATAATCTTTTTTATTTTAATATTCCACTTCTTCTAGTTCTACTTATTATTAATTAAATAATAATTTTACAAATTGAATATTTTTACATTGCTTAAAAGAGTGAGTGCATTAAATTGTAATAATAAATTTAATTACATATTTAGCACAAAGTTTTTATAGATTTTGTCTTTCTCCTTTCATTCCCTTAGTTGTTACAATATGCCGTCCTCGCTTATATTTATAACATACGAACATAAAATCAAAACTACAACCACACAATAAACGCACAACACATGAAATAATTAAATACCTCTCAAATAAATCAATTATCGTATCGCAAACGCAATGTCAAGGGTAATCGAATCATAAGCGTGCATGCGATTCGAGTTCAAAGACTATCACTACAATGCTAGGCCCCGAGCGCAGTGCATATTGGCCGGCGGCGCTGCGGCCAACTGTCCAACTCATTACCGTTCGGCATCCATCCTTAAACCGAGACTGGGAGGGGCCGGTGATACTGATATAGCAAAAAAACATGACGTATTCGTTATTTGTTTCGAAAATTAGTCTAGCGTAAATAAACATACAAAAACATGGACAACGTTTTCATTTAAAACAAGGATATTTAACTAAATGGGGATAGTTGTTAAATAGGATTTTGCGTTTTCAGACCATAAAATCCTGAGCCGTGCTGAAATTAAGAAATTAGGCATATTAGATTTTTTTTATAGAATTAGAGGGCAAACGAGCAGCTGGTAGCTTAACATCAAGTGATCCGATGCCAATAGAACCCGCATCACCAGAAGATTTTCAGATGCGTCGAGATAATCTTAAGAGCTGGAAGTGTGACAAGCTTTTTATGTATAAAGATTATGTCGAATTAATTCTGTATTAAGATACGATTTTAACATTAACTTTATAAATTTGAATCAATAAAAATTACTTTGTAACTCGTATGTTCAGGTTGTAAAATAAATGAATAAATAAAAAAGATTTTGTTATCATATAGAAATCATTTGTGAAATCAATTTATATAAAAATTAAGTTAAAATTAAAGGTACTACAAATGTGCGAATTTTAAGTTCCGAAACATTCCCAAAGGCCATTTAACGTCACTTGCCCGTCGCAACACTGTGGCAGTTTATTACGGCAACATTTTAAAATGTTTTATCGTAATCTAGTGGAACGTCCCGCTATGAAAAGCGTTCCGATTGCGTCCGTCGACAGAGAAAGCTTGACAGTT
>DWLR01004328.1:0-12246 GCA_018246295.1 Papilio alexanor hazarajatica | reverse complement strand
TTTTCGACCTAAACGAAATTTGTGAAGTAGGAGTAGTCGAAGTTCCCTACGAGAAATCTCCATATTTCTTCTAAACTGTACTCCTTGTAGTTCAATTCAGTCAAAAGAATAAACGTGACAACAAAAACGTTTATTATTATTGGGTTTTGGTCTTTTGTGACCTTGTAAAGAACAAAACAACTTTTTAAATTTGGTCTAACAACTAGGCATTCATAAAAATCAAACTAGGTAGATAGATAACAAATACCTGATGAAATTCTAAACAAAGAAAAGTCATGATAGCTTACATTTATTTTATTAAGTTATAACTTACATTGCTAGACTTAAGCCGGGCGACGCAAGAGCTGAGGCACGTCCCATAACGTAATATTATTCATGGAGTTGTTAAGTTAGGATTACGTTAAATCTCTACTGCCTGGACTTACTTTTAGTAGATTATGCTTTATATGAGTAATATAATTTGCTTTACTATATAATAATACTTGTTTTGATTGCTATACAAATGACAACTAAGTACCGCCACGTATGTAACATTGTAATGTTACACTGTATGTAACATTGTAATGTATACAATCACGCCCGTAACCAAGAGAGGTAGGCAGAGATTACAGATTTTCATCTGACTCGATCCTGGCACACCTTTCTCGCAACTTCTACATTCATACAACTACGCATACATACTCATTTATGGATCCTCCTTATGTCGATTTTCTTTAATATATAACGCATTTGATCGATGTAAGTTTTTCTGAATCGTCTCCTAAAAACACTGCCACTCACTTTTGCAACATAGATTTTTGTTGTCACTCTCTCTTCATTCATTGAAACGTAACATGTTTTAAACTCTGATTAAATTTTGGTATTAAATTTGCAGATATTTGGTAACATTTTGTTATAAAAGCTTTTACCTTTAAAATGTATCACTTGCTTTAATTAAAGGGCAAATGTTTCGTTATCTTTGGTTACAAACTGGGAAAAGTTAAAAGTTATTTGATACCTATTATAAGTTTTAATTGCTGTAGCCACAATATCATTATTCTTGTAATAAAGTTCTTCAAGCTTTGTCACTGTGATATTTCATCTTGTTTTGTTTCATCGTGTGAAGACTAGAATCGAATCTACGGCAGAAATGATTTATAAAAATTAATAATTTTTTTTAATAACACATTTTTTAATAACATGTATAAATATTAAAATTGCTCCAGAATTCATCATTTGATTCATGATCATTACACAGTTTGATTAATATC
This sequence comes from Papilio alexanor hazarajatica, assembly GCA_018246295.1. Classification (NCBI taxonomy): domain Eukaryota; kingdom Metazoa; phylum Arthropoda; class Insecta; order Lepidoptera; family Papilionidae; genus Papilio; species Papilio alexanor. Next base: position 10,996 of record DWLR01004328.1, on the reverse strand, counting down.
TATATTTCATATTAAGAAGTTTATTAAATTTTACTAATAATTGTATTTAATATTCGCTTTCATTTAGTATTTTACATGTAATAAATACTCATTAGCATTTTAGATCATTACGTATATAACACCCGACAAATTGCACAATAAAAACCTAATATAGAAATGTAATGTTATCTGTGCTATTATAATAAATCGAAAGAGTTCATTTGAACGCGTTATTCTCAGAAACTAACAATGCGATTTCAGAAATTATTTTCGCCCTTGACAGCCCAAGTATTACGAAAGGTATATAGGCTATTTACCAAAATTCTACTATTCTTAGGAGCCTCGCGGAAAGAAAAAGAACGCTATACTTAAATGATGTAATAATGCAAGTGAGTGCACATTCAAAGTGCTACAATTATTTCGTACGTCAAGCAAAACTGCGGGTTACAGCTAGTCTTGCATAAAATAAAAGGAAATATACATTTATTATTTCTTATATTCTCCAAGTATGATCCCCGAGGTATATATAAATTTTACATAGGCATCGAGTGGAAACTCCTAAACTATTTACACGTGCCGAGGCAAGTCGGGAATGTTCGACATAGTTTAGTGTCAGGGCGGCGAATAACTTGCTAAGAGGCATACATTTCTTGATAACCTTGATACATAGGTGAAGTATGTCCCGAGGAGTAAAGTAATAACTAAGTAGATCTTAAAATATATTATTTTAACTTTAAAAGTAAGACATACAATTATTAATATGCTCTTTACCGAAAGTTATTGAATTTAATAAACTGGTAAAATAATAAATAAAATAAACACATCCGTAACCAATTTAATAACCGTTATAAATATCCATGTTCTATCACTCTTATACACTTCTCTCATTGCTAGTACACCCGTACATTGTTTGTTATTAGTGTAAAAAGGTGCGACGTCTACAAACCACGTAAGTGGTTTGGCGGAAAAGTTTAATGTTACCATATTGTAAATTTTTTAAATGAAAATAAAAAAAACGTCTACGAGAATATCGGTTATGGGTACTGTTTGAATCTCCTTTCTTCAGTAAGTCACAACCGGAAGTACGCTCCTCCCAACGGTAAATAATAATAATATTAAAATACACATTTTCGTTCCATTTTTAAAAGCTTCATTTACTGAGTTTATTTCTAGAAATTTCTCTAGGTACGGATCTTGGATTAGCTTCGCTTCTCGGAGGACAATTAATTTCAATAACAGTCAAATTATCAGGATTACCGTCTACATTAAGCTGAGATGTCGCGACACGTGGGAGCTTAAGTGTAACTCCTTGATAATTAATGTTGCGCGTTACTTCTATAGTGAAATATTGGAAGGGAGACAAATCCTGTACTCCCATGTTTTGATATAGACAGAGAAGAAATGTCAATGAAAAGACATATTGCTATGTTTTAAAGATTTTACCGCACCGTGAAATATTTTTATGGTATTTAAGAAAAACGATTTAATTAACGTAAATAAATAAAATAGCACGCACTTCATTTTAGTCAAAGGGGCAGTCAGAATTTAATATCGTCAGAATATGTATTAAATATAAACAGCTATAGAGGTTAATATATTTTCCCAGTTAGTTTCTGATAACAATGACTTAACGGATTCTTTCTTCAAGTACATTAAATTAAATAAGACCCACAAAAATCGAATAGTGGATCTTTCTCTGTCTATTCTCAGTGAGTTTAAGGGCTTGATACTTTAGTAAGAAGAGTTCTACATTCGTATTTCCGCGTCGCTTAGCAAATCCCCTAGGAAAGGAAAAGAAACGCGACTCTCTGCCACTGACACCGAGAGCTATATTTTCTGATCGTTCCGAACCTTAATTTGAATAAAATTACAACAGTCAACGTTAATGCACTCTTATATCTTATAAACTTTCCGTATCTCTCAATGTTCTTAAAAAACTATATTACTTAGGTAAATTTATATTTATTACTTAGGTAAACTTAGCTAAATTTAAGAAAAAAATATCATTTTTTTTTATTAAATTTTAATGATAAAGCTTTAGGTAGTAGAATATAAATAGGTTGCATACCGTCTCTAATTTACAATCAGTGAGTCGACGAATACACGAAATACGAAGCACAACCTGTTTGTTATTATCCTGAGCATATATCATTTGGCGACGGAGATAACAAGCATATATAATACATATCCTATGAAATACGCCACTTGAATTGATCTGTCCCTAGCGGTATTTCCAAACGAATACGACTTAGGGTCCTTCAAGAGAAAATAGTACTTTTTCCCTATAGGTTGATGTTGTTTGTTTTAAAAATAAATAACGATTTTCATTTTACATAGTGTCATTAACATGTAACAACGTAATAAGGAAATGAAGGATTACAAATGTAAAATACACAACAAGAATAGGTCGCGTCGGCTGGAGATTAAACTCGCCATACTACAATCATTTGGAAATTGAATCGCCCGCAAACTATAACTAAGGATATTATATACGGAAAGTACGGTAAGTCGATAATCCCTTGAAACATAAGTGCAGCTTATCTAAGAAAAACATTGTCCCCCATTGAAATAAAATATAATCAACCCCAATAAAAACAGCTCTAGGTTATTTTGTTACTATTTTGTCAGTAAGGCAATCTTCTTATTGGATCTTTCAATTAACTTTTTTTACCTTATGCGAAAAGTTATGCAAGGAATGTATTTGTTTTATGCAATTTATCGACTGCATTATAGAACTACAGAGGTCACAACGTTAATATGATTAGAGATCTTTGTTCCTCATATAAATTATTAAACAAAGTCCACTGGCCACAGCTGTTCGTATGACCACGATAAAGTCAAAACTACTGATTGTGTTTACATATATTTTTCAAAAGTAGACGGAAGTATTCAGAGCGAAGTTTATGATATATAATTGTTTATGGTTTTGCGTAAATTGTGTGAAATACAACGATGAATGTTTGAGAAAATGTAATTCAATAAGTGATTGGCGCAAACGTGCCCTGTTTTTGCCATCCTGTATAAACGGGACTAGACGTGGTGAAAAACATTAGTGATATACGAGTTTGTAAATATTTAGGTACCCGTACTGATGATGTTTCGAAAACATTTAATAGTAACATGTAGGGTCTACAAAAGAGAGAATCGTAATGAAGTTCTCAATAATAAATAATTTAAATACGTCTGAATACATCCTATGATCCCTAAAATCCCTTGGGAGTCACCTATTAAATTATACGGAGCTTGCCACTTCGCTGCAGAAACGAAAATCCCGTCGGGATCTAGTGGACTCAAATATTCGCAGTCAACGCTCCTCGTGTGACTTGTTAGTGAACTCGCGGCCGCAAATCAGAGACCCTTGTCATACCCAGCGCCATTGAGCTGAGAAATCACTTTTTGTTTGTGCAACTGAGATTATTTTTATTAAACATTTACTATGATGCTTGTAATTATTTTAGGATAATTAAAATTTCATTTTTAGTTTTATAAAGAATGTTAAACCACAACAAGTCAGTAATTAGGTACATTTATAAACTAATACACTGCTATGACAACAAAACGCAATTAATTTTTATGCAATATTGCAGTTAATGGAACATTATTATTATAATTATCTAGCCTAACTCTTTGTATGATGAGCTCGGGTCCATATTTATTTATTCACTTTACATAAACACTCTTTAATGCTCTTTATTATTCAATAAGTAATTTAAAAATGTTTGAAAAGATCGCATAAGGCGAAGCTCTAGTAAAGAGCTCTCAATGACGTTATTTACGTAAGTTATTTGTTCACTGCTGGGCGGCGATACTGCATCAATGAAAGAGATGGATTTACTTACAACTTGCCATTACTTAAAATACATTTGAATAGACTTCTTTTGAAAACTTTAATATACGACTCGAGCAACCTACAGATCTAGGCGTAAACACCGAAAGGGTCACGAGAGTCCATTCATTGACTATTTTGAATTCATTTATATTTATATAGTTACGGCAGTACAATCATAAATTTAGGAAATTATATTCCTTAGGATACAGTTTAATTGAATTCTTTTGAAGATATATGTTGAATTACGTAATAATGTACAAGTATAATTTTGAATGACCGGTTGGCGCAGTGATAAGATATAATGCTTGCCTCTCACGCCGCTGGTCGTGGGTTCGATTCCCACACAGAACAAACATTTGTGTGCATGAACATGTCTGTTTGTCTTGAGCCTGTATGTAAAGACCACCGAAGCCAAACCGCCTGCCAAGTTTGGCGATTATTGCAATGATGCGATCAATGGGGGAGGCCTAAATCCGGCAGTGGACGATCATAGGCTGAAGTATATTATTAAAAAAGTGTAAATAAACGTTTCATTTCAATTAAGTTGAAATGTTCAAAGTTTTTTATTTTCTATTTATACTACCTAATCGTGATATATTATATTTTTTTAATATAATTTTCTAGATGAAATTCAGATGATCATATATAAATCTTGACAGTCTACGATTAATTAGTTTTAATATGCTTCAAGTTATCATGTACATTAACTTTGTACTCGATGATATCACGTGATATTTACTTTAGTAGGAACGGAATGATAAGGAATGTTGCCCATTGAATAATATGACTCAGACTCAGTCAGATTTTAAACTGATGAAGTTGACAATCGCTCAAACGCCGACGCCAGTTCAAACTGTGTAACTTTTTATCAGTTACTCTATTTATCGAAGATAGGCCTTCAGTCAACTATACCAGTAGAGTACACTTTTATTAGTACGGCAATTTTCCCGTAGTCGCGTCACGTACGCAACTGTCATTTCCCTCTACAAACTTCTAAGTACACTCTCGCACGAAGTGCCGCAGCGTGGAATGGCTGCCGATGTTGCTTTTAATGCCTATTGTTCTTCAGATATACTAGTCGCTCGCCCTAGCTCCGCTCAAACTTTTATTTAAAACTAGCAACCCACTCCCTCTTCGCTTGGATATATAGACAAATAAAATATAGCATTATATAACTCGCTGATAAAAAAAGCTTTCTATTTATAAAATAATTTTTCGCCACGCCACTGAAAAACTCGCAAATTTTAACCAATAAAAGGTTTTTTTTACCATTTCAATTAAGATTAAACACACTAAGATATGGAACGCGACAATAGTCAAATGGCGGGATTCGAACCCACGAACTCTTGATCTGTAGCACGTACTCTAAACTATTAAGCTATTGGCGCATCAGTGATTGTCTAGTTTCACATGTTAAGATTAACATTGTGTTGAATGTCTTTTTCCAGTGTTAACCTCTATATCAATAGCTGCAAATTGCAACAGTAAGCTATTTAATCAATCAGAATCAATAACCTCTACTGACTTTACGCCTGTGACACTCAGAAAAAGAATACGCATCGAATGACACCTCGTTCTACAAAATCGGTCCAGTCGTTTAGGCTACAGGAAGGGACAATGGAATGGACATACCTACATACATAATACACACATACATACTCGTACTTACAAACAAAACACATAGATGCGAAAATATTAAACTCGCATCAATCGCGCAAAAAACTAAATTAAAGCATTATTTAATTTAGTTTTCGTACTGACCAGATAGAGATTCTTGCTAAAATGTCCATTTCCCACAATAGGCTATTACTTAGGTGCTTATCGAAAATACCTGACAAAGTCGGTTTCATTCCGCACTTACAGTTTCCGATATCGGTTTGGGAAGGCGCCAAGTCATGTTAGTTTAAACTGCGTCTGTTTAATACACACGCTGCGTTCAACTACTTTCATCTTTTCCTTATTTCTTATCTCTCTGAGGTTTGATTTATTCACTCACTAAAGAGGAAATGTCCTAACGTTAAATGTTTACCAAACATATCTGTAAATGGATTTTGCGTCTGTAATGTTATCCGATGTTGGATTTCTTTCCTTCTTTAATTTATTGTAATATTAAAGGAGGAAGAAATTATTATGGCAATATTAAAAAATATGACAAAGGTTTTCAATAAAATTAAAAATCTTTTTATTGATTGATATAAGTTACCAACTGAACTAGGCAGATTATAAACTGACAGTAAATTGTGAACTGAATGAATGACGAGAAACTAACAGCGTGTTCTTACTTTAACCGATTAACACGAAAACTGATATACTGCCTCTGTACTATCGGTCTTTTATTTTTTGTAGAAATACATTTTTAATATTATTTTCCCCGGCAGTTGGTTTGGTATTTTAAGCTTATGATTACTTGTGTAAATTGAAACTAACGGGTGAGTGAGGCCGCCGTGAAACGTAGCAAGCTCTCGGAGCACAGCAACGCGCAGATTGAATTAACTGCAATTAAAAAAGCGTAAATAAAATTGTACTTGAATATTACCGGTTTAAATATGCAAATACCAGGTTTTTACTAACCGAACGACATTAGCGTAAGAAAGATCAATAATAGGAATAGGAGCCAGACACATTAAAATAAAATATAAGAAAATAAAAATCCTTTCTTGCCCAAAATCGTTTACAATTTCATGGCGCTCTAGCGCCTGAACTGGGTGCATCGCTCTGCATTGTATTTAGTGAGACCGTGTTTTTGAAAATTATTGTCCCTATTACAATAACTCATACAGTGCCATCTGGCGGATTGTAAAGTAAAAGATTGCGCATGCAATTTTTATACATTGAGACACCTACATAGATTTTAATAATACAACATTTAATCGAAACAAATATGACATATTATCGAGTTGTTTGTTTAATATTATAAGACAAGATAATCTTATCAAAACCAATATTGAAGATATACTAAATTCAATCTGGATTAAATTTTCTATTAAACGTATCTTTAGGTAAGATGAAACCATTTTGTATTTCTATTTCTACACAATTATAAGCGAAAATTGAACTAGCGTAACTCGCTAGTATTTTACTTAAAAATTGCTGTGAAAACTGTTTCCGAAGATTTCACTTCAGGTGACAAAAGCGACCAATCTTTGTGAAAGTACACGAACAATGTATGTGAAATTCTAGTTTGTCAGTCGCACGCCGTCCGGGAATAGAACGTTGCTTCGTGGCGATATTATAAAGAATTCCATCACTATTTTTATACCAGAACCGTTTTATTGTTAAACAAGCTTATAGCTATTTTGAACTTATAAAGTAAAAAAGAAGATATTAAAATATCCTAATATATCTAAAGCGAAAGGAATATTAGAAAACGATATTTATTACTTTGAAATTATGAAAGTAATAAGTGTAATTTAGATACCTTAATACAGAACAGTTAGATAGAATTAGTGATAGGAAAAGATGTTGAACTGCTCCAACCCCAGAATCCGTTAGGTTACCGTTACAAGGCTAAATTGCATATCCGCAGAATTTTTTTTCCATATTCACCAACGGCAGAATTTTGCAGAGCATGCAATTTTCTTCAAGTAATCAAATGATCATCTAAGTATCAAGCCTTTGCTTTATTTAAGTTTCATTATACGGAGATTCCGAAGACTTGGGAATCCAGCTATTCAATATTATCCATCAGTACCAAACCCCAGATATCATTAAAAGTGGTTGATAATGGTTAATTTAGAAGATGAATTCCGCGTAGTTTAGCTATATTATTTTTATAACTATAAAGCCGGTTGTGCCAAAGTAATCAAAGATCTAATTTACTTAATGTACAAAGTCGTTACAGAAGTACTTGAAACGGCGTCAGGTTAGAGACTTTATCGAGGTTATTCAAGTAATCAACGCTTTGAAGATAAAGTCATAAAAATAATGGCAGCTTTTAAAATAATAATATCGCATAGTAAGTGTAGTTAAGTCATGATTAATAATAGTATGATGATATAATTCACAATCTATTAGGAAGTTTTAACATCCAGAAAAACAAACAATGAATTTGGCACATTTCCTTTTGGTAAGTCCTCATTTCATCAGATAGGTAATGGAACCTGTAATGTTTGAATCCTGGGCGAGAAAAAGAGACAACAACGTATCGATAGCACAGTTTATTCCGAACTGATCTCTGTACAATTGGTTACGGTAGCTGCGTAATATTTTATATACCCTCATACATTACAGAACCAAAAGACTCAATCAAGGCTTCAATCACTGAAGGCTAGGGGGGATAAGTCCTTCCATGACAATCATCGGAATTGTCCATGACAGATTTGTAAGCGAACTTGTTTATTTCTTTCAGTCAGCATTTCATTATCTCGTAATGATTTAAACTACATAAAATGATGTAATTTTCTTAGTTTTCACTTTGTTAAAATCTACTCTCAGGAGAGTTAATCAACAAATGAGGTTAATCCCTCGCCTCGACTAAAGTTTAAATGTAAATTACAAAGTGGCAACTCTTGAACTTTCTATGTCCGCATAACAATACGTAGCAACTTTTCATACAATAACCTTAAAAATCCTGAAGAAGTCAGACTGAATTTTCTCAGTTTCAAACAATGATTAAAATGATTTAATTCGTACTCTTTCCAACTACAACTACCAGATATATAGCAAGAAATTACGTAAATTGGAAAAAGGAAGCAGGAACTGGAGAGTTTCAGTATTCTTCGCCGTGTGCTTATTATTTACAGGAAGTTCTCGGGACATTAGACACTTCAGTACCTCGTGAACGTTTGGGCTGTAAAGTATTCCAAACATTTTAGGTACCGTTTCAATAAGTAAATATACGAATACCTATATATTATTTGGGTAAGCAATATCAAATTTTGTTAAAAAAAATAAATTTGTTATTTGTTATCATTATTAATTTATTTAGAGACCGGTTGACGCGGTTCGTAAGGTGCCTTTCACACCGCAGGTCGTGGTTTCGATTCCCACTCAGGACAAACATTTGTTTGCATAAACATATCTATTTGTCTTATGTCAAGATGGAAAGACCACCGGAGGACGGCCAAGCAGCGTCCTTTTTTTAGTACAGTTGAACATACTGCAATCACCAAACCGCCTGCCAAACGTAGCGATTATAGTACATTTCCCCCAATGATGCGATGAATAAGGGAGGCCAATGTCCAGCAGTGGACGATCATAGGCTGAGCTGGTGGTGGTAGTAGAAGTAGCTGGAAAACTAAAACTTAATTCAAGCAAGCGAACCTCTGAAATTAAATATACATTTATTATTACATATTATATATATTGTACATTATTTATTACATATTTAAATTTGACTTAAATATAAAACTTTCAAAATCTCATTCGCATCACCAGTCGAAAATACGCTTTATTTTTGAATGACTTAACGAAATTTCTAAGCATATGTAAACAGAATAGGTCTGTGACAAGGGTCGATTTAAATTTGTAACATTCGGGGCGGAGTGTCGCAAATTTTAATATAGATGATTTATGTTGAGCACGCAGCAAGAGATAGCTTTGCTAGAACGAAAATTTAAATATGTTCCGGTTTCCTTCTCATAAATTTGACATGGCCTCAAAAATAACTATGAATGAAGTTTTTCCGCAGTTTATTGACAGTAAAATATTTGAAACAGTAACTAAGCTCATTATTTACACCACACATTCCCCACAGAAGACAGGCGCGAAGCAGAAATTTCACACATTCCACCTGATTTTGGAGACCAAATTCTAGTATTCTTCCCCTCCTTACTCTTTTCTAATGAGGAAAGTGCGGGTAGGGGAGATGGAGGTCTGAGGAGGGTTGGCGTCAGGCAGGCGGCTGGCCGTAAAAACTATAAACCAGGCACAGTATGGACTATGGTAGTCTCATGGAAATGTGGAAGAGTCATATTTTGTCGACCGTACTAAGTGGAAAATGGCAGGGAAATGCTATTTAAATTTCAATTATTCAGAGTAATAACTGTATTTGACAATTATATCGCTGTATTGGGCTTCATATAATTAAAACTATATGTAATTATAAACTATTTTTACAACTTTACATCTTGTCCAAATGAATTTAACCATCAACATGCCAAAACATATTTTCAAATTGCTACGTCGTAGCAGCTCTGTAGTAAGGTCGTGACTCGACCCATGTCACTCGAGTGTCCTGCCACAGCCTGTTGTGATACAACTTTGCTAATAATTACATTGTGACGAGAGGACAAGAAGTTTTGATATAATTTATTTAAAACAGAAAGAAACATTAATACTGCATACGTTTTAGTTTAATTTGATGTATCAACAATCTCAATTCATTTTATATTTTTGAATATAAGATATGACCGTGGTTCAGAAGAGTTTTTTTTGCTAACCTTACGTATTTGCTAAAAGAAACCTTTTTAAGTTTCTATAGTATGACCATTGCACATTAAAATAGTTTGCTTCTTTTCGATCCTTTCGATCGCTTAAGGCGAAGCTCTTTGGTAAATAGCTTTCAATGACGTTATTTACGTAAGTTATTTGCTCACCGCTGGCCGGCGATACGGCTTCGATGAAAGAGATGGATTTACTTACAACTTGCCATTCCTTAAAATACATTTGAATAGAATTATTTTCTAAACTTGTTTTAAAACTAAAAACTTTGCCTTATGTAGTGACCAGTATCTATTCACTTAAAGTTTTGAAAAAATTAAAATCATGAAGGACATTTATGTGTAAACATACGTTAGAATTTACGATACAAAGTTGTTAACCGCTGATATTTAAATTGTATTCTATAAAATGTTATTACCTTGGCAATTTCGATAAGTTCAATAAGCAAATGTTTAATTAATCTGAATTACTTTGAGTGAAAAGTACTAATAAAACGTATTAATAACTTATACTATTAATAACGTTGAGTTAAAATCTTAATATATTTACTCTTTCAAGACATAAGCTCATGTTACAAAACTGATTCGCGATGTTTTAGATCGTACAGTTACAAAGTGTCTCTATTAAGGCGACATCTGTTGTTCATTCTCTTAACGACTTCTATTTACAAGCATCAAGTTGAACGTTTGCAGACATTTGTTTTTATACAACTAGTACTTTCGTATTTATAAAATAATATTCCTTCCTTTCTTGTCCCAAAGCAGGTTGTAGATAAGATCGTTTTATAACTGACTCAAACATTTAATT
>DWLR01004327.1:0-12248 GCA_018246295.1 Papilio alexanor hazarajatica | reverse complement strand
TACATTCCGTCACTATGCCATTAACACACCCATTGGACTTCTTTGAATCAAGATACAACAATGAACAGAAAGGTTTTTTCATTCCAAAACGGCGACTTTGCGTAACCCAGAAAGTAGGTTAGTTATATTGTGAACATGTTTTAGTGTTAATCACATTATTTTTTTTTTAATTTACAGATAAAGTTTATTTATCTTGAGATTAGCCAAATATTATGGTTTTGAGGTACTTGTTTTAATTTTAAACACGTTTTGAATTTATATCAATAGAGATATTTATAACGAAAAAAAAATAAGTGTTATCCAATTTGATTGAGCAATGTCAAGAACACGGTATACACTCAACTTATCCAAAACGTCTACAAACATTCTAGAGGTCTGCAAATATTTTGCCAGACGACGCTAAGGTGATCTATATTATAAGATCTAACTAAAGAACACTCATTTTAAAAGCCATTTTACAAATTAAAACCCAAGATCAATTAAATCTTGCTTTCCCGGATTAGAAGCAATCCATGACAAAATTGCGTTACTGTTCAGAACAGGACTCAATGGCATTTATAAAGTGAACCATCTAAATTTGGTTTAAGCTTGTATATTGAAATATTGGGAAATTATTTCCAAATGTTTTAGCATGGTAATAAGTAGGAGTTATTCTTACCTCCCTTCCTGTTAAACCGGTATTATATTAACACATTTACAGGTATACGTCCCCGTCGGCATTTGTTAACGCGACAAAGTTATGAAAGAATCCACTCTCCCGACACTTTTACTTTACGTGGAACCTCACATCAAATAAGCTATAAAATCGCCGCGTCCCGCGAACGTTTCGAATCGCTTCGAGTCGTCTGTCTGGGTGGGATACATTCCTCGACTTCGACGTCTGCATATCCGACGTGTAGGTGTTAGAAAACATTTCAAGCACCATTCAAATGTTGCGAGTTATCGCTTCATTTGAAGTCTTCTCTGGTTATGTTTTATATTCTTAAAGTTTATTAAATTTTACATTCGTTTGAGAGATTGGGATACAGTTGCCATCGTCTTTGTTCCAAACTTATTGCACCTCGAATGTGATAAGGACTTCGCCTATCGCCGACCGAAACCGGTCCGACTCATAAGCAATATTTTGTAAATTTTGAAATTTTCACATTCAACCATTCGAACTCGGGACTCACATTGTAACGGTGACACTCAAATCGCGTAGCTACGATGTTGTTAAGATTATTTTTCAAATGATTTTAAAACAAACTAAAAAATTAACAAAGAGTGTACGAAATGTTTGTTATGTATCAATGGAAACTAATAGTGAAAGTGTTTATGAGACAGCTTAGTGTAATGTCGCCTGAATATCAAATAAGATGCATTTTAATTCAGTCGTTTAATATTCTGTACCGCATCTTGTTCTACAGTTTTCGTTTAAAGATGTTTACGTGTCTAAGAGGTTCAATAATCACAATTGAATACGTAACGAATTTAGAATTAATGTTTTAAATATTATTATATACTTACGCAGTAAATGAGAGAATGTGATATCGTTCATATCGTTTTGTTTATTTCAAGCATTTATTTGTTAAGGTATACCTAACATGATAAGTGCATTCATTGCAATAAATGGGCCAAGTGTTCGCGGCGGCGCGCGGCCGTACAGACTTGAGCGCTAATTATAATGCAGTTGGGTGTCACGCTATCGGATGCTCAATGAATTTAATTATTACATATTAGAACGCACTTCGAACGATGCAATTCTTATTTTCATCCAACAGCCCGCTAATTATCTTTTCATAAATTTCTCTATATTTTGTCTATTAAATAATTAATATAAATATTTTTTGATATTTAGTTAGTTGAATTCCATAATTAAAATTACACTTTTGTCTGATGTGTCAATACAGATTTGCACTTTCCAGCAAATTTTATTTTATACATCTCTTTATTTAATAAGTAAAATATTGCAGTATCAAGATAATGTAGAAACATATCAGCACTGTCAGAATAAATGTAACAAGCCATCTGCATTATTTAGTGCGACACATTTTGGGACTCGGCTGCCATTTTTCTTTCTCTTGTTTGGACAGTGCAACGAACTTTTTCAAAAATAAAACGACAAATTTCGAAAAAATTATGTACAGTCGGGTTCCTTGGCGGTATTCCACTTTAAAAAAAGACGTTTGAACGTTTCGTACGCCTTGAGACATTGACGCAGAGTCAATAACCAATAGGATGCCACTTTTAAATATGTTAGGACGAAAAAAGGTCGGTCAATGTTGTAACAATACAATCAGAAATAATAAATTCGTCTGAATGGCAGAGGTCGTAAAACTTCCAGAGCGCAAAACAAAGACAGTGATGATAACAATAGTCAGGGGTACAGTGCATGTAGGCCACGGATGTTATTTTATCAAAACATCGACAGAACCCTATTTGGTTATTTGTAAGAAGGAGGCGGTGTTTAGCTCGTCGCAAGGAACAAGGCAATTTTTCTGTAAGTGGAATACCGCCAAGGAACTCGACTGTACATGTCGCACTATATGTTAAAAGATTATGTTAATGTTATTTATTGAAGACTCTGCATTAGCTGTTAAACGTACACTATTTCTTGGATTTGCATACACATATCCATAGATAATGTGGCATAATAATGCATCTGGGTAAATAGTTCCGTCACTATAGCTCGAAAGTAGTCAAAATTCCATGCTCGTGCATCTTAATTTTAAAATAAACAATTATTAATGTTTTTAAAAAATATATACGTATTTCACTGTAGAGGTGCATTTAAAAAAAATATATCTGCATTTCTCTCATTCGTTTTAAAATATAAAAATACTGTCACTAATAAATTTGCATTAATCGTGTTATCACATGCGAATGTCGCATATATTAGTTTATTAACGAGATTATTTGAATGGTTGCCTCATAAATAATTCTCTCGGTTTGTGTACGTGTCTTTATGAACGTAGAGAGAAAAGATAGAAAGAAAAAAGGTAGAAAGAGAGGGAGGGAACTTTTTAAATCGTCTGCAATACGACATGCGTCGGATCATTTGGGCTTAATTGAAGCGGTGCAGCGCTGCCATTTTTAGATGATTTTGGACACACGCCAGCATTTATTCTGTATCGACCGCTTGCACGGATTTTTGGTTCAACGGCGAGGTCAAGGTTACACAAGTGGGCGATAACCGCTTCTCGTTCCTGCAGGCGTGCCTTGCGATTCTTAATTCACCGCGCATATGTTAACACATTCAAATAATTTATCCCATCCGGGGGAAACAGATATAAATGGAGATAAAAAGCTCCTTTACTGAGCTGCGTTCCATCAAACTTAAAAAATGAAAAACAATTTGACTAATTTCATATTCAATCAATCATCACATCTCCGTAGAAACGCAGAGCAAGTAACAAATTATAAAATTTAATATTAAATAATGATTTCTCATACACACGCGAATACTAAATATTGAAATTAAACTAATCTTACGGATTTTATTGCGTTTAATTGAAAACGGTAAAATCACGTAAAATTAACTTTTACGAATTACGAAAAATTCGAAAAATTAATTAAATGACAATTGAATGTTAAAGTTTTTAGCTCGCGTACCTTTTTAACGGTTAACACTATGAGATTTCCAAAATCTAAAAGATTTTCTATTGCGAATTGTCCTTGTAAACTGATTTTTCCTAAAATTCCTTTTACAGTGATTACTTCTGTGTTTAAGAAGTCAGTCGTCAAGGGCATTTCTCAAAGTGGTGCCACGTTACGTAGTAAATCCGATTCCGTGCTGACTCTGGCTACAATCCAGCTGTTTTATTATTGCTGGATGATTAAGAGTCAACATTTCTGAGTACTCCGTCGAATCACCATTGGCATGCGTTGGTTAACGATAAATAAATAGACAAGGAAACTCCTTGGCGATGTCCACGATATATATAATATATATAATAGTTTTCGTGACCGACTAACATGTTGCATAGATTTATGAATGTAGAGCAAAAAATATGTGCCAGGACCGTGGCAAATAGAAAAAAAAAATGTTTGTTTACTTTTATACGTAAAAATTTCTTAAAATAGAAGCCTGTTGGATTCAAACTCAGATCTTTAAATTCCAAGTCCGCCGATATTGAACTACCACAGCGTATAAAGAAATTAACTTCATAAAAAAATTATGTATAAAAAACAGATAAAATCTATGCAAAAATATTCAAGACAAGTTGATCACTATTAGAATGATTAAAACAAATATTTGTTCGCTGTTATCAAGACACACCACGACTTACGTGCCGTAGAAAATGTAAACAGTTCGATAACAAAAAAAAAATGGAATGCAGGTAAACAAACCATTACGCTAAACTTACACGTAGGCAACCTTGGCCCGGACTGGATGGCCTGGCTAGTGTTCACTGCAGGATGTTTACGTAAGACATCATTCCAATGATGAGAGATGTTACGATCTCGTAAATTCAGCTAGGTTTTACCAAAACACGCACGGTACTGGAACGAAAACAACGTTTTGACGAACTGTAACATATTTAGTGCAGGCGTATTGTTTACGTTTTATATTATAATAACCATAAACTGCAAGCATATTGAATTAACAGATGAGCGCATACGCATGATTAATGGCGGAAACATATCTAAATGGAAATATCCGTGCATTGTATAAAACAATTAGTGATAAGTTTACAGTTTACAACAAATTAGATTTCTTACCAAACTTTAACATTTTTAAGTTTATTATAGCAATCGTTTGTTTATATTAATAAAGACAAAAGATTTAATTGTTCCGTATAACCTCAAAAGGTACTAAATTGTTTTTTTTTGAACACAAGAACAGTCAAATTAACTAAAGTTATTACAGTTTTTAATAAGCATGCATTATTGTTAGCCTTATAAATGAAATTATTGGGTTTTCCTAATGATTTTGGTAAGAATATTAAGGACAGAGATATGCATAATGTTTTATCATCGGTCCGAAAGAGTCCGTTAAGTAGATAAATTCAAGTTTAGTTATGAGATTAACAGAACATCAACAATTATGAGATTAACAAAATTATCAATGCTATATCTACATTCACCAAGCAGCACATTCTTACAAGAGATTTCCTAAATAACATAAAACTTATTAATGTTTTCTAGATCGGTAATCGATCATTGCATCTCATCATCAATCGGATTAGTAATCATTATGATATCAATTTTAGTTATGGAGAGAGAACTGGAGCCAAAGTTTACTCAACTTAACCTTGACGGTAGCAAATGAAATAATAAAAGTCGGCGGTCATTGCTGTTGTGCTGTAATAGAAACGTCTTTTTGTGTTGGTTACGTCATCTATTATCTGCCCGCTTGCCGGTCTGTGACTCCGTCTACATTTCTCATCTTATTCCAACATTAAGAGTACCATCGACAAAACAATGACAGTTTCAACACAAATTAAATTAATCTAAAATATAAAAAAAAAACTTTAGCATATTATTATGAGTTAGATTCTAGTATTGTCATTAAAAGCCATTCAAATTTGATTATAATGAGAATTAAATTAAATAAAAGGGGCGGCGATGATCGCTATTTTGGACGACTCATTGCTCGTTTACCCCTTTCTTGTTCTTTTATCTTTCAAAAAAATTATGTACGTAAGTGATAACTTCATTCTTTTTTCTTTTAAGTATACATCTATATTATCTTACATGTGTTGTTTTTGGTTGGTGAATTTCAGTGTAAACTAAAGATAAGTTTGTATTAAGTAAGTAATTAAGACCTTTCGCATTTAAATGAAGTTAATATATTTCTACTTCTGTCCCACATATTTTTTATGTTTTCTAAAAATATACTAACAACTACCCACATCTTAACCTTCATGTTGATTTTCCTTTTCTTTGTGTTTCCTTTTTAATAAGCAATAAAGTTTAGAATTATGTATATATCATAATTATGTTATTATTTTATAAATATACTCAAAACAATGGTGATAAGTGTTAATAAAAATTCGTAACAATTAGGAGTATTTGTTTTAAAATTGTTATAGAATTTTTAAATTACGTCAAACATGTGAGAACAACAAATTACATAATCTTTATAACGTGAATATAAACGCGCGGTAAATGTATGTTGAATACCGGAACAATGCTCTGGTTATAAATTTTTCTGTCAAATCGGATCACATTCGAATCGTTCGGATAACTTTGGCGTTTACTTACTTTAGGATTAAAAATGTAAATAAAATGATGGCCCGTTTTTATTCTGTTTATTTATGTGACTTCGCTGCATATACAATATGTGAATCGCCTTTTACGAAATGATCGTTGGTCACGTTTATTTTGGGTCTGGCAACATCGTAAGTATCAACAACGTATATTACAATGACAAAAGTACAATATCTCTACGGCCCTTTTATTTATTTTTACTTCTCACATGAAAGTATCAACGACATAATGCTGGAATGTTTGATGTAACGTACCAAATACCTAAAATTATTAGTATTATTAGTGAAGGTGATTTCAAGTTTTCACATGTCTAAAATTATTTAATACAACATCGTTTTTATTTCTACTAAAAATGTATATAAACACAAGCACGTTATAAGATTTTTATATGTTAAAAATCTCTACTTTTAATAATCACCAAATTTCTAGTTCCTAACTTTTCACAAAATGTACTACTAACTCATTGATTTCATCAAGGCTATTCGATCGTGCTAAAAGTATCCGAATTAATACTATTTTTATGCAAACAAAACAAATATGTATATATATTTTTTAATTTACTTTAAGTATTCTTTACTTAAGTGTTAAAATCGCCATCTAATCGAGTCAATAACACGCGTCAAGTGAACATTAAAGTCAATTAAATATTAAAATCAACAAGGGTTAAATACCGGGCAAAGTACATTTGGTGTATTATTTATTCATAAATGCAATATTATATAACGTACGCCAATGTAAAATGCAACGTTTTTAAATTTTGCACCGGACTGTAATAATGGCGATCATATTACAGCGCGGTAATTCCCAGGCTATTGTATAATAAGGTCCACAGATAATATATTAGAGAGAAGTATTCAATTTAAGACAATGACTGGTTCTTCCTTCTTCTAATGGAGCTTCCAGTATAACTTTAACAATAATTATTAATAACAATCCTGTGACTGAAAGGTCCAACTGTAATGCTTATGATAAACGATTGAACATAAAAAAACCTTATGTTAAAAAAACCTTACTTACCTTTTACTCATTGCGTGAGCAAATGATTTTACTGGCCGTAACTGATAATAAAGCCTACACTGTACTTACGGATCCGTTCGTGTTTACACCTAGTTTTATTTATGTTTATGATTGTACTCGTTCGATAATTTCTACGAAAAGCACATGTTGTGGTTATACCCGATGACGTCATCTGATTAAGACTGGCGTAAGCCAAAGTATTACCTATTTATTAAGGAAATTAGCGATTAAGTGTAAAGTCTAAGTTAGATGTCATCGTCATGCTTGTAAAAATCGCAAATGATGCAACGAATCTCTTCATACCTTTGCCTTTGAGTTATCCATGTCACATGTGTGACAGTTTACTATGCTATAGAAAATATTAAAGTGTACATACATACAGTACGAAGTCTGAAATTAACACTATAAGTAGGTTAAACTACCAATAATCTAATCTGAATTTAAAAAAAAATTCTTTAAAAAGCGACAATACACGAAAAGTTAAAGTTTTTCATTTTTATTTAATTGGTGTTACCACAATTTTAAAACATACATATATCATTTTTTACATTTTTAAACACACAATTTTAAGCTTAGCTGGAATGGTTACAATAAAAATTAGCAAATTATTTCAATAAACTACTAATATTTTATTTAAAAAAAAAACATTATATCCTAACCTCGATATTAGACGACGGTATACAAATATTAGCAATTGATTTTTTTTTTCAATAATAGTAAGCAAAGTTAAACGTATAATAATAAAACATATTTAAATTTGAAATCGATTAATCCGTTATCCCCGTTGGGACATAATCGAGCACGGACTCGTGAGTCGGGTTGCCCCGTCTGTCAGGGAACATATTAACAAGAATCTGGGAGTACGCAGAGCTGGGGCTAGGCATCTCGTATTACCGTTAGCGGCGCCAAGCACTATGTAGAGCACGAGGTGCGCTGATCGTAGCCTATTCAAATGCAAATTCAACGCCACAGCTGGCCGCTCTAACATTTTCTACGCTCCGAAACTCACTGAATCCGTGACTTGAATTAAGATTTATTGTTTACGTGTTAATGTTATGTAAAAATTAGTGTAGCTTGTAATCTTTGTATACAATCGTCATTATAGACTCAATATTTTTTAACACATGATTAAATAATAAGTGTTTAAACGGATATTTCGATAAGTTTTCAATATAATTTATAGGTATGATCGATAGCCATGACATGCGAGAAGATTGTGTATCTAGTCGTACTATTATAAAAAGATCGAATAGATTGTGTGTTTAATCGATTTATAATATATATTAAAATATGCTCCCGTCCAATAACATGATTAGATGGTGATATCTCTGAATGAAGCATTGGAGAAAAGAAAATTGACATAATTTTATTTATTTATCACCAAGTTGTTCCTATTAGAATAATTAAATTAGTAATTGTGTACAACATTATGCATATATTATCAAATAAAACAATTCTTGATCACATGAAACAAAGGCAGACAGACAGACATTTCTAGAGACCATAAGGATACCTTAAATAGCAGTTATGTGAATGAGACGTGAGCAAGGGCCGGCGCCTTCGTTCCAAACTCACGAATAAATCGTCTGTCCACGTGGGCGGACGCCATTGTCAGATACTTCAGGTAAGCCCACCATGACCCGTGCCCCGGGGAAATCCTACAGGACTCCGTAACTAGAATAATAATTACGGGCGTAAAATCCGCCTGTTGAGGCGTAGATTATATTATCGTATGTTTACAATTGGTTACGTAGCCTACTTTAAATGTTTCCCAGAACATTTTTTTACATCATATTTTTCATTAATTTACTGCGATGTATGCGGTTTTTCCATTTCATTATTAAATTGCGCAACATGCATATGATGCGAATCTCTAAACGCATTCATAGCTATGTATTGCATTAAATTTATAATATTTAACAATAACCTCTCACTACTATACGATCCTAGTGGAATAGAGAATAGAATAGAGATATAGTAAGATTTATCAAAGCATGTATGCACATTTTTAATTTAATTTAAACTCATATGAAAACTTAGTCTCCCATTTACTCCTATAACGTTCAGACATCGGTAGTAACATTTTTGAGTTTTGAAAACATAGCGTTTTACAAAAACCATAAAGTTATAGAATAAGATATCTAAAAGTAACCTGTGTACCAATACAATAGAAAGGTGATATTTATTAGTAATAGTTAAACTCCGAAACAACTGAACCGATTTAGGCTATTTTTAGACCATAAGGAAGGTATCCAGAAGTAATCATTTTTATTGTTATTGCGCAATATCGAAATTGTCCCGGGCAATGCGAGTACGAATAGCGAGTTATGTGGCGCAGTTTTACTTATAAGTATAACATTTAATCGTACTACAAACAGGCTTCTGCGTCATTTAGATTACTTAACAATAACGAAGAGTTTAAACCGGCGCGAGTGCCAGATCCTTGCGCGCTGTAATGAAATACTCTGTACACATACACAGCGCGCAAATGACACAATCGCACACGACATATAGATGCCATTTCGGTGCAACAAACTGACTCGTAAACTTAATTTTTATATTATACTGCATGAACAATGACTGCATACATTGAAACGGGTAATTTGATGTTTGCAATCTACTTAGCCCTTGTACCTACTATATGTTCTACCTATGTCCACTGGATAAGTTTCTCCAATCGGTGGTTTAACCAATAGTCAAGACATTTCTGCAAGTTCGGATTGATGCTTAAGATCTTGCCTAGCAGTTAATTAAAAAAATCAACAAGCCTGACCGACCGTGCCCCTTTTACATTGGGGAAAAATACGAATCAAATTCATATACACTTCAAAATCGATCCAGCCATTAGGCTACAAGAGGTCTCAATGGAATACACACATACATACAAACATACGTACGAAAACCGTCCTGTCATTTTACTAAACTGAAATTTCCGCGGAACCCCTCCAAGAATTTGAAATTTGCTACAATAATATTTAATGTTATAATTTTTTCAGCTTTAAAGAAACAGCACCTTATATAGTAATGAAGGTTATTTTATTTATACAAGCAACACTTTTAATCTTTCACATTACGTACATTATTTTTTACTCTATTTCTGGTCATGTAAACAATAACAGAGACCAACATCTTCGTCACCTACGTCGGAAAGGAGTAATTGTTTTCATTCCAACCGTAGGACGATCTCTCCGCTGCAGTTACGGAGCGTGAGATTTGACCATGCAGCAAGTCTTCCTATGTAATGAAAACATATAGTGTTACATTGAGCGCGAAACATATTAAAATACAACTTTTACCGGGTGTATTGGATTATTGGATCTCAAATGTGACAGGGGAGGAGTCTACTGCAATTCACCATTCAGAAAAAAAAAACAATTCATAATTTTTTGCCTGCATTGGGAGTCGAAACTAAGACCCCAGAAGTAATCAGTTAGGTCCTCTAATCGATACTTTACGGGGTCTTACAAAAGCTTACATATTTATGTTTGAATGTAAAACACAATAATCTAAAAAATTTCGTTTAAGCGTGTTTATGAACTCTGTCGTTAAGCACCGCGGCCCGTAGCATGGAATTAAGATAACAATTTTATTTCTTTCTAATTCGATCTGTGGAATGGGTTTTTCATAGGTACGGAAAGAGCCGAAGAGCCGGAAGAGTCTTTGCCGCTTTCCTAGTAAACAAACACTGAACGAAGGAGTATTCGAAAGTTATTTTTAAGTATGTTTACCTAATGCCAACGGTGAAAGCCAGGTTTTGTGGTAAGAACTAACACCTCCTAGCTTACAGTTACGTAACAGAGTGAAGACATCATTATAAAACAATTAATTCTTCATTTTTTATTAACAAAGGCACCACAGTAAAACAGTATCTAGTACAAGGAGTTATTAATCATCAACATAATTTATTAAAAGTTAGTTTATGGCAACGTAGTTTATGTTAATTTAATCGATTATTTTTCAAATTCAAGAAGAAAGAAAGGACAAATTATATGAAGTGTACCATGTATATTCTACTATCGATGCTATTCGAAACATTCGCACGGGTCAGCCAGTCAATGAATAGCGTCAAGTTGAATAACCTAACATTTACTTTCCCATCTTAAGCTTATATATAAGCCCATCAACCGAGCCGGGCAATGCCAATCATTGGCTATGTGCATCGTGTGTGAACTTGGCCGCTTGCTCAACGAGATTGGGTCACCGAGATACTTAAGTGCACTACGACTTTATAACATTAGAACAATTAACAAAGTTCAATAAAAATATTTGTCTATTTTAAAACCAGTCTTTGATTGACATCTGATTGTTCAAGATGTGAATTGAATTGGGACTGCGGCAATTAACAGCGATCGTGTTAACGATGGCGCGTGTTCAAGTGGGGATTGTAATATACAAGCACTAGTGACGCGTCCCGGATTTGCATGGGTAGCATAGCGTTCACGCCGACATATTTTTAAGACTTCAAAAAGGCAGATTTTCTCAATTCTCTTGTATTTTTTATGTTTGTTACCTCAGAACTTCGTCATCTACGAGCCGATTTATTTTTTTGTTGTAAAGGGGGCGGGCATTCGCAAATGGGTCTAATTTAATTTTAAAAGACATTGAACCATGGGTTCCGAAGATATAGCGAAAATTGACATGTTGGTAGATTTAAGACAAGCCCTATTTGGGTTTAATGGATTTATAATGAGACGTATCGTGGCTATAAATGACTAAATGACATAAATACAATTGTATACATATGAAGCCGGTTTTGTTTTTGTTAAAAAGTAAAAAGATTATTTCTGTTGCAATGCAGTAACCAGTTTATAGGTTATTCAAAAAGCATTTCAGCTAATTGAGTACATGAATTATATTAACTAATCATTTCGCATAGATCATCCATCCTTCTATTGGTGAAAACCATAAAACTCATCAGTAGTTTTTAAGTTTGTTTCGTTCAAACTGACAGAGGCGGCTTAATTTTTTAATGGGTTTAATTTTTTTATATGTCGTGATAGAATATATAGTCATGGGTTAAGAACGTGGTAATTTTATTA
>DWLR01004326.1:0-12250 GCA_018246295.1 Papilio alexanor hazarajatica | reverse complement strand
TCCGCCATCCAATCTTCGTTTTATTGAAAACAGGAGTAATAATAAAATTGACTAGAATTTATGTAATACGATATTTTTTTATCTTAGAAAAAAAACTCTTCGCCCTTTTTGACTTGGAAGCAATAAAATGCAAATCGTTTGAGACAATTTCACGCCTTCAACAACAATTTTATAATGGTTCATGTAATTACAGTGTGCCTTTTTTTAGATTTATTGTGAGGGAAAATTTAACAATTTTGCTTGAGTGCACAACTTTAATGAATTTATATTTATTTATGAATTTAAGGTAACAAATAAAAAAATTAAATTACATTTGCGCCTTCGGTGGCTGTGGAGAAACGAATTTAATAATAATAATAAAAAAAACAAAATATGGAAAATAAATAAGTAAAACTATTAGTTATTACATTTCTTACCGGCCAGTTGCTTGGGTACATATGGCCGGTTTTGCCACTTAGTTTGATGTTGAAGATTAAATATATTCATTGCTCCGTCTCGACAAGATGTACTGTCTAGCCTATAGGAGCAAATCAGCGATAATTCTAGGTGACAGTGGCAGATCGCCGATCAGACTTTGATCAACAAGTCACAGTAAATTTGGTAACAAGATCGCTGGTCTGGTCTCGTCTTATTTCTTGTTTATGTTCATCTGACGCGAATCCTTGTCCAAGATGTTGAACCCAAGTTAAAATACACATACTATTTTAATCAGTCGCCTTCACATTTATCTTAACAAGAGACTTATCTATTTAAATACATTTTTATATACACACACTTCGTGATATATATGATCGTCCACTGCTGGACATAGACCTCTCCCATTGATCGCATTATTGGGGAGAAATGTACCATGATCGTCACGCTTGGCAGGCAAGTTGGCGATCGCAGTATGTTCCACCGTACTAAGCAGAGGACGCTGCTTCCCGTCCTCCGGTGGTCTTTACATCCAGGCTCAAGACAAACAGACATGTTGATACACACAAATGTTTGTCCTGTGTGGGAATCGAACCCACGACCTGCGGCGTGTAAGGCAAGCATCTTACAACCTCGCCATCCGGTCAGTCAATATATAAGATATATTTAATTTAGGAATCCCGTCATATGACGTATTAATTAAATGAAATTTTCGTTAGTTTCAAAATTAACGTTGTACAACAGAAACGTGACTAATTGAAATTCACCCTCCGACCTATTACTACGAAATCGCTTTCATTTCATGTTTGTGGTTTTTCGTCAGAACTTGTTTGCAGATTGATTTCGTTAACTTTCCTCCAGACTTTAATCAAATCTCGTATCAATAGAAGAGTTTATAATACATTTTTATTATTTATATGTTCCTTTATGCTATTTATTTATTTACTTGACATTGATCCGGAAACGATGAGTTAATTTTAGAACTGATGGCTAATCAATGGATAAACTGTGAAATAATTGAACCAATTTTATTTTTAAAAATAAATAAATAATTGTTTTTCTTTTATTTTATTTTACTTTTTTAATCCATGTATTTTGGTAAAAATAAATCTTAGAAGTATTGTAAGTAATGTAAATATGAGTAAGGGATAAAAATAATCTAAATAACCATCTGCAAAAAAATATCATCGTTGCCAATAACTTGATATTTTGATTAAATTAAAACTTCAAAATTAAGAATTAAATACATGTCAATATTTGTAAATCTTCAACTCACCTGGAGAAACTTTACAATTTTACACATAAACTCTCCAGCATACCAGGCGATTGTTATCTTCTGAATTATATCAACAAAGACATAAATCAATCCGACGAAAAGATCTGTAACAAACAAAATTAATAACTTTTTAAAAATCACACTATACCGTGGTTAGTTGTAGGTGAAACGCCGAAAACCGTGAAATTTTTCCGCACAGATATATTTTTCAATCAAAATTGATTTTAAAGAAACCCAACCCATCTTGCCAAATTTAAATATACCGTCATACTATAACGAAGAAATGTTTATCTATAAGCACTGAAAGTACGACCCCAATTCTAATATTATAATTTTACAGAGATATATTAATATCTAATTTTTATCTCTCGCTTCTTCTATATCCACATAAGTACGCATTCTTACACGTTACGTTCTACAGTACCTGGTACTCCTTATACTTCTTATCTTTCTTTACTATGTTACTGATTTGAACGATATAAGTTTTTTCTGGAACGTCACCTACTAACATTGCTACTCACTTTTCAACATGGAGTTGTCTTGCCAATCTTCTCTTGGGCATACTTTCAACATGTCCACCGCAGATGCATGCTTTACGATTTTAGTCACAACATCTTCCAAGCCACGCTTTTAATTTACAACGCTATTTTTAATCCTGTTGCTTAAAGTCACTTCCATCTGTTCTTAAGGTTCGTATTTTTATTATTTACGTTCAATATTGAAATTCGGACAACGGCAAAGCAGGACACTGACAGCTAATATATTTTAGTGGACTAGATTAGTGGTATACTAGAAATGGTGAATATTTAAAGCCTATAACCCATGTCGACCCTCTGTAAACTATCACCAATATGATCTATGAACATGCCAGCGTTTCCCTCGGAAACTGCTACTCACTATTGCATTATAAATTTTCTTCATTTCCGTTATGCCGCCGTTATGGTACTATTCCAGCGAAAGAAAAGTGTTAGTAAAAAACATTTGTAAATTGTTACTGATTGTTTTCTTTTTAATGTATATAATTTTATTTATGTTATTAAATTATTTATAGCTACGGTAAATTTCATTACAAATCTATTGAACTCAAATAAGGCTACTCTTAAATTTATCAATATATTAATTTTCAGTATATCTTAAGAAACCAAACGCAAAAAAAATAATTTATTTATAGTCTACTAATACATTTTCACTATAACCATAGTAAGTAATATAAAATGGAAGAAAAAATCTTTTTAAAATATTAGTTGATTGTTGAAATAATTTACTAAAATTTCTTGTAGCCTATCCAATTAAGCTTAGTTTGTTCTAGGATATGGTTCAGGACATCAGTCGAATGGCAGGTTCAAACCAACGACCTCATGATTGGTAATCCGTAACTTTAACAATTAGGCTATTAGCCATTAGAGCTGGCGAAGTATTTTATAATTTACTTCATTTAATAATTTTTTTCCCGAGGCTGTAATTTAATTAGCTTGGCAAACTTTAATGGACCATAATTTCGATGGCATAATAGAGGTGAACGGTCCTCCATAAATATCTAGCTAACAAGCCAGTTTCAGATAAAATTAGCAGCGCGTTCAGCCCACGTTTGACGTTTTTATGGCGAGAAAACTGCATAATGGCAATATAAAACGACGTTTACGATTCTAGAAAAACTCTGGTAAAACAAGTTGGGAATTTCTACAAAGTATGCGAAAGATAAATTGACTGGATTGATTTAGAACTGATGTATTTAATGATTTAGTGAGCTTCTCTTTTTATTTCATTGTTTTTTTTTAATTTATAATGAATAATTTGATTTACGTATTTAGATTTTTTCGCGTATTGTTACAAAAGTTGTAACCCACGAAAATCGGTGGTTCGGTTATGGTGAAAATATTTATAGTGACAAATAAAATCTATGTTGTTACAAAAGTTTATTTTTTATATTTTAAAATCCCAATAACAAACGTATGCCAACGTTTTTCTTAGGATAATGTCATCTTACTTTGTAAAAAAAACATTTTGTAAGAAATTCTTTAAGTTTTATTCCATAATCATTTACAACTGTAGTAATGGACAAAAATGTTGTTTCATTGAAGAATCACGTGAAGATATAGTGAAACACCACAAGTTTATTTACGGACGCGTTGTTTGGCTTATCTAAAACGTTACTTCATATCCAACATAAATAAGGTTGTACTGATGGAAAAACGATCCGAAGCGATGAAAATTTGCTATCCCGTACGCGGAAATGTTTAAATTTAGGACCGCTACGAAGTTGCGTTGTATATAAAATATATTAAGGATTTGTTATTTGTTATAATGATAATTTTCTAGAGCAAAATCTTATGGTGTTTTTTCCGCTGTAGATAAGTACATGTTCATAGAATAGCGACGTTTCAGATTTTGCTAGAATATTAATAATATGATACTGATATTCGAAGGGTGTTGTAGCTTTAGATTTTTTAAATCCTAATATTGATTTAACATAAATTTTGCGTTCCCGGTCGAAGACCTAGAGGCAAGCCAAAACAAAGTGAAAAGATGTAGGGCTAAAAGATTATCGTAACTGCCAAATTTCTGATGACAATGTAGAGGAGAGAGAGCGAGGTGGAGAACTAAAGTCTGCGAAGCTGACTCCAGCACCATATGAGATTTATACCTTGGAAGAGGGAGAGAGAGAGAGAAGCAGTTTGCATCACCAAAATTTACGGAAAATTTACGTACTCTCCTTGGTTAAACCTTCCTGGTGTCCTTAGATAAACCGAGATTCCACAAGGCAATTGTGTGAAGAAGGGAATCGTTAGAGCACTGACGGTTATGGAACGCCAACCATCAAGATAGTGTGAATGGAATTTGAAATTCTATTTAAAAAACTATCTCCCTCTACTTTCCATCATACATTGCTATCTTTTAAATTGAATGTATGAATGAAAAAATGTTTGAAATGATATAATAGAAACGGATTCGATTTCACAATGAAATAATGTTATATAACATAAATGAATATTTTATACAAAAATTTCTCTGTTCATAATTACGAAAAAATGCTTCGAACTCACGACCGATAAGACAATTATACTACGGTAACCTCTCTCTACTCCTTCCTTTAAATCCGCGTATATAAAGCGGTGATAACCTAAAGGTTTAGGGTACGGATTGCGGACTACCGATCTTGAGATCGTGGGTTCGAATGCCAAACGCCATTCGATAAAAAAACGTCTCATAATGACACAATCAGTATTAAGGTAATAAAATAAAATGCAACAAATCAAATCCGAAAGTTACAAATCTTTTCCAAAAGATAATAAATTGAAAAAGGAGAAGAAGACGAAAAGCTGCGTAATACCATGAATCTGTTATACCAAGCTTATCCTTAAATACTTCACGAATCTCAAGGAAAACATTTGCAGGATTTTGACCTTTCTGTTTTGGTGTTTTCTGTTTTCGACTAGCCGAATAAATATTTCTATGACTGTTATGAAATAAGTTGTCATGTTGTAATATAACAAAGCGGGATAAAATTATTCTTTACGAAACACAGAAAAACTAGTTCCAAGAAATCATATCACGAATATTAGCAATTTGGAAATAAATGTTGTATAACAAAGTACTTCAACAATGGTAGAGTCCGCAATGACAACATATGTTGCTCGAATGGCCCGCTCTACCGGTGAAATACCACGACCTCACAGCAAACAGGAAGTGAAGGAGGTGAAGTAGAAGTATTCTACATTACGCCTGAGGAGTGAGGTGCCGGAGGCCTAATTTTAGTCCTCTTACATGCTTGCAGGAGGAACGAGGATTTCACTGGGAAGAGGGTGAAAAGGAGATGAAAATGTCAATTTTTCTCTCTATCCTTTCTCTGTTTATTAAAGGTAGGCAACGCATCTGCAACTCGCAAATGCTTGTTGCAGATGATTATGGGTAACGGTCAC
The DNA here is from genome assembly GCA_018246295.1 of Papilio alexanor hazarajatica. Lineage (NCBI taxonomy): Eukaryota > Metazoa > Arthropoda > Insecta > Lepidoptera > Papilionidae > Papilio > Papilio alexanor. Next base: position 6,640 of record DWLR01004326.1, on the reverse strand, counting down.
TTAGATGACCGCTTGTTCGTTTGCCACCTTCTTTTGTAAAAGAAAAGAAAACGTTCGTGTTTATTTTTTATTCTATTATAAAGAGTTATGAAGTGACCACCTACACCCATGTCTAAGTCACGGCACCTCACCCATCTAATAAAATAAAATCTGATCTGTTGTAAATTAGTAGATCAAACATTTTTCAACTTAATTATATACGTCCTACATCTTTATAGCTCAATTTTCAATATACTGAGACTGTTGATTGAATATATAATACCGATTTTGTTCCAGTGAATATAAAATTCATAACTGTTATTCAAGAGTAATTTCACGTGGGGCAGGCGGCAATGATGTACTCGCAGCTCTCGCCCCTAGATCATAATATGTAATTTCGTAAGAAAATTTTACACATCGTTGATCGTGGTACGTTCAACTTGACGTTTATGCCGTCTTTTACGACTATACTTTGTATTTGTTAAGAAAAATACAAAAATTTCGTGGTGATATCAGCTAAATTTTAGTATTACACTACACATCTTTTAGTACTTTCCTCAGTTGAGAGAACTCGTAAAGCGGTGCGATTTGCATCTTCAGAAAAGCTTAAGTTTTATGTTATATATATAAGATAGAACTTAACACTGAGTCACCATACTTCAAAGAGTACGGATTTAGTGACAAAATAGGGTTAATAATTCCGAGTTATCACTCAACGATGATCGCATTTGTACTATCTTCATTAATATTTTTGAAAATGGATAAATTCTGTTTGATAATCATCGTAACTTAATAAAATTACTGTGCTAATATAATGTATTGAGAAAACAGGTATTAATTAAAACGAATAATTTGTTTTCTCAGATTAGACATATTTAATGTGATCTAAATTAAGGTTATTCGACATAAAATAATCTTTTCTTTAACAAAAACAAAATAGACAAATTTAAAAGAATACTATTTATAAATATTTTTTTGTCGTTTATAGTAGCGGTATGTCGCATTGCAAATTTAAAAATTAAATATACCAATACCTCAATTTTCGGTATGTCTTCGAAACCCAAAATTCAATGCCAATCAAAATCGAAATCTGTTTATAAATGACGAAGTTCTGATCTAACGAACTTAACGCGAATTGAAAACCTCCTCCTTTTTTGAAGTCGGTCAGAAACGAAATGATTACATTTTTATTAAACAAGTAGTTGGCAAACGAACCAGCGGTCACCTAAGTGTCCGCTACTCATAGACATCTGCAACAAGCGTTTGCGAGTTACAGCTACGTTGCTTACCTTTAATAAACAGGAAAATGGATATTTCCTTCTCCTATCCATCCCCTTCACCGGCAAATCTTCTTTTCCTTCCCTTCCTTTCCTTATTACAAAAGGGTGGACTACTTCACACCTGTCTTCTGTGAGGTCGCGGTATTTTAAAGGGGGCCATTCATCAAACATATGTTATTGGTACGTAGTCTACCATTGTTACAAATACACACACACACACACACAAATACATATTATTTATTGACTTAATTTAGAGTGGATCTGCCTTGTGTATCTACGTAAGTATATTTTCAGCCTAGCATTTTCTTTTCTAATAATCATAATCCGTGCTTTTCTTTCTTAACGTAACGTAGCGAAAAGATAATATATTCAGTAAACACCGAGATGAATATAATAGCGCTGACTAATAGCAATCAGTGGAGAGGTCGTAAATAAATTTCGATAGTCCTCAATAATTCAATCACACTTCGCTAAATAGTTGAGGCGGTCGAACTTAGACTGTCACTAAGTGTTATCTCGAAAAATTATACTTAACATAAATACGTAGAAACGTATTTATTCAAATTGTATTTATAAAAACTAAATTTAAGTAATTAATTTTGATCAACGATTTTTAGAACTCTAGAATTTATAAATGGTATTAAGCAGGGCATGTTACTCATTGGTTCGTTCAAACAACATAGTGTCTTTGTCCCGCATATATTAAAATAGAGATGAACCGATTACAAGGAATAATGAACCCTTTTCGTCCCTTGCCAACCCATAGAGGATGCCTATGTCTAACAGTAAACGTTAAGTGTCTGATAATAACATTCTGATTCACTATGACAATAAAGGCGTCCCCTTTTAAGTAATATATAATTCTATTTATATTTCAATTGTATTATTTACATCGATACAAGGATTACTTGTATCTGACAAGAAAGTATTGGTAGATGTTTGGATGTTAAAGAATCGAGAGATGTGTGCCAAGATCACGCAAAATGGAAATCTTTAAACTCTATCTCTCTGGGACTACCCAGATGGGTAAGTGAGCAAGTGAGCAAGTGATATCATTATTTTATTAAGTTTTGTGCTACAACGCTGGTTTGAATTAAGTTAGTTGAAAGGAATAGAGGTAATTTGATTTACTTAAAATTATCTTTGCCTTTCACTTATAAGTAAATAAATTATACATATAAAATTTTCATGTTTTCTATGTTTTTTCACAAAGAAAAATATTCGTCATTTTTGGCTAATCCTTAGAGAGCTAAATCACAAAGAAGGCTTCCAATAAACTCCGTTTTTATTTCCGTACCCTACACAGCTCCCGAGGGTCAAGTAAAAATGTAAACGTTGAATGTTCTGTAACAGCTTTGTCACACTCGTAAATCAAGCATTATTTATTTGTAAGACAGTTGTGCGGAATAAGTGTTCTATTTCTATTTCAGTTTTTTTTTTTGTTATATTTAATTAGATTATATCATCAAGCTAACATTTTACTTAAAAGTGTGTACTGTATAGTTTGCATATCCGTTTCTTTTACAACATACTTCGCCTAAACGAAAATTATAACCACCTGTTAGGTTAATTATAAACAATGGTGAAATCACGGCGTTCCCATATTTTTACTTCTTACAGATAAATACTGTCATCGTTAATCGCTACGTCTATGGTGCCACGCGCCAATTTGAGTTGAACTATGTACACTTTTCATTCAACTAACCTGCGATTGCCAGTTGCATGATGAAGAAATTCATCCTACTCTTTCTGGCGTTGGTGCACAGCAGCGCCGCGATCACCGACGAGTTCAGTAGCACAATCAGCACAAACAGCACCCACATCACCGTGAACTGCACCGACTGAAACAAATGATATTCAAATACTTAATAACAAATATTAGGAAAAGAATTAATTACCATTTTCATACGTAAGGGTTCTTTCTCTCTGCATGAGATTAGTTAGTTAGAGAGAAGAGATGATCATTGTAGAAATTATTAACCAACTTCACTGTGCAAATATTTTAGTGACGAACTTTTACGGACTACCCTAAGAGGGACGTCATCTATAAAACAAAAAAAAGTCTGCAAGCTATTAATATGCACCTAGTGCATCTTTTTTTGACAGTAGTCCGACTCTTGTATAAAAAACGTGTTCCAAGAACGTGTCACATTTAGGCAAATTTGGCTACATGAGAGAGAACGAACATATCACGAAAGTGATGTGCAAGAGAGAGAAGTAGAATACTTTTCTGTATCCCCAATCGTTGTAACTGTTTTTCTATTATAATTACAACATATTCTTTAACTAACCTATAACTTATCTGGTTTTGCATTACTGCACATACATATATGTATTGCTAAATATATCAATATAATTTATCTGAAAAAAAAAATTCTTTGTCAAATTTCTATTAGAGTATATTAATATATTCAACGTAATTAAATCTGACTTGCTTCGCAAATAATGGGGCCATACAACATGTGGTTTATAGTTGTAGGTTGTTCTCGCAGCTGCCGATATGTTCAAAATATGTGACGGACGTCTGAATCATCGTCTGAATTCTAGCCATGATTTTTTTTATCGGAAATTCATTTTGCTGTTATCGAAGTTATCGCCCTATTCTATTATTATATATTATGTTTGCTTGTCTACTATTAGAATTTTCGTAAAGTTCATCAGATCGATCCCCTTCCGTCTTCGTCGAGTGGGCTTCCGCTACATTGACCAGATCATCGGTTCATCTTTTGGGAGGTCTACCTTGACGCAGATAGGGTAGGGACCTACTACCTACCTGCGTCAAGCTATAAGTTTCCGCCATTCCGGGACTTTTCGGTCCCACTTAAACTTTGAAATTCTTCTTTAATTTGAATAAGTGAATATATATATAGACTAAATCACTGGAAGTAGATGTAAACTAATAAAAGTTATGGAACGAAAATATGAGTTATGTCCCTTGAAACGGGTGGCGGGATCATATGAAAGCAAATCAATCCCGTCCGTCACACCCACTGCATTTTCAGGTGGATTAAGTAGGCAGTAAAACGTGAAGGGATTTAATCGCGTAATGGACGCTCTCTCGGCGGTGATATCGTGCGACAACATCGATAGTGCTATCAGAATACACCCACTGTGGCCGGATAAAAGTGTCAACAACCTAACGATCATTGTTACCGACTGTCAGGTGATAGAAACAGGTTCGTAGGAACAGGTGATAGAAACAGGTTCGTAAGAACAGGTGATAGAAGCAAGTTCGTAGGAACCATAGCTATTAGTTGACAGCTTGATCCGTTGTAAATTGCCCTTTCATTCGAGTTTATTTGGACACTAGCTTTTACCTGCAACTTCGTTAGAATTTAACTTAATAAGGCTGATTTTTTAAATGCTAGGTTTAAGGCTTTAGTTTAACTTTTTAATCTACGCTAAAATTTATATAAGCCTGTTGAGTAGAGTCTGTCTGTAACGTAATTTTTTTTATTGGGAAATGTTGTGTTAAATGTTCATTTTATATATCACCGAAATCAGTTGTACTTTATTTAATTTTAATTTATCTCTCTGTCTATGCGTCACGATTTAACTGTAGAAAGCCAGTCTTAATGAAAATTGATATATAGTAAGAATCAGTGATTATACAAAAGATATGCCATAAAAATAATAATAAAATTTGTCTGTCTGTCTGCTGTATGTTCCGTTATTACTAAACAACGGCGGGATTTATCTTGATCATTTGTATAAAGGTTTTCGTAAATTGAATTGTATTATCCATCCATCCATCCACATGGTCGTCCACTGCTAGACATAGGCCTCCCCCATTGATCGCATCACCTTAGCCTATGATCGTCCACTGCTGGACTTAGGCCTCCCCTTTTGATCGCATCCACTTTACATCCATCCACTTACATCCAGACTAAAGACAAACATACATGTTCATGTAAACAAATGATTGTCCTGGGTGGGAATCGAACCCACGACCTGCGGCGTGTAAGGCAAGCATCTTACCAACCGCGCCTAGCGGTTCGTCTTGTATATACATTGGTAATTGTAGATTTTTATCTAGCAAGAACACGTGATTACGCAAATTAGACGCCTTATATAATACCAGTTAACCTAATGACAACAAAAATAAGTTAAAAACATTATTTCGTATTTTCCTGCTAGCTGTATTTCGAACGCATGTGAATCTGCTGGCAACATCTAGATATTAATAAATCTGAATTTATTCATTAACAAGGCTGATTATCAATAACTTTATCGAACAAGGGTTGGAATCTAACAAATCTAAGTCAAAGAAGTTATTGTGTAATATACTCACATCGAAAAAATAGTATATATTAAGGCTTTGCCCGTTGATATCGGTTATGTTACTCCACGAGCTTTGATTATCGTAGTCCGGGTAAATTGTCGTGTAGGACGATGTGCTTTTCATGGTTTGGAGTTCCATCTCTTCAATGATTAGTTCCGGGTCCATGATTCTGAAACAAATGATCAATAATTAAAAAGTTTCTATCATCGCCTGCAAGGTTTTCTTACAGGGACTTTAGTTATGTCTAGTTGTTTTATAGATACAAACATAACTGTTTTTAAACAGTACATTTTAAAAGTAAATTTCAAACAGTTTAAAGGTAATAATTTGAAGGTAAAAGTAATTCATTAATTAATTTAATCTCTTAATTATTTCACACTATAAAAAGCTGTCCAGAGAGCCATTTCAACGTACTTTTAAAAAATAAGCTTGGAATACTTGTGATGTAATTTTTAAAGTCAGTTGTATAGTAGATTTATCCAAAATTCAATTGAATGGACCTTTTACCACTATATTCACAAAACCCGGAACAAAACCTTTAAAAATATAAAAGAAATAAAAATACAAACGTCCTATAAAAACACAAAACATACTACAAATAATTAAAAAACACCCCCTATAAAAACAAAAAAGTCAATAAACTTATTGATAAAAGCTACTCGGGTTCGAATCCTTAACTATGAAATTATAAATCCTCGAAATTACGGCAAATAATTTTTTATTTGCCGACTTTAACGATATTTGATGTAACATATAACACACGCATAATGTCAGACTAAATCCCCAAAATTTTAATCAATAGTTTACGAACAGATGGATACATGTTGTTAGTTTTAATTAAATTTGGATGTGCTGCATTTGACAACAGATAAATTAAATTTAGCGAGATATTTTGCTGAAATGGTTTTGTTTCGGCTCTACGTTACGGTTGTTCTCTACATATTTTTAGCACACAAAGCGATGGAGTAGTCACGTAAAAATCGAAAAAAACTCTCATCTAGTGAAATTGGCGTTCACTAAATTAATAATAATAATAATAATTTTTATTTCAAGCTTTTTACATGCTCATAATTTTGTTAGTAAGACAGAAAATTAGTAA
>DWLR01004325.1:0-12250 GCA_018246295.1 Papilio alexanor hazarajatica | reverse complement strand
CGATTATGGCACATTCCCCCCAATGATGCAGTCAATGGGGGAGGCCTATGTCCAGCAGTGGACGATCATAGGCTGAGATGAGGTGTGAGGTGAATTACTGTATATATGCCGCCACAACAGAAATGCATAATTTATGAATTATTATTTAAATTATGAATAACGTTTGCGGCGACATATGCACATATATTTTAACAGGTATTTTTCGGCAATAGCTATACAGGCTTCCTTAAAAAAAGGTATTTTTCACAAAAAAATGTGCAATGTTTTCTGTTTCATACATGTTTTACTTTATTATGCTATTTAATAATTTAATGTACAGCACATTGTTTTAATTTAAATCATGATAAAATTTTCGTTAAATGCTAACTTAATCGTATTGTAAAAGTAATTCCATTAGATTTAGGCAGATTTCAAGTCAAATATGTCATTACGTAGAAGCCTAACGTAAATGTAAACTAGATTTGAGATCTTTTTCGGAGCACGTTGGAAAATACGATGAAGCAACTTGGATTCACGCCAAGCAAATTTAATGACTTTAAACGTCTAAAATGCGACGGCATAAAAATACAAACACCGAATGAATTTACATGTTTTAGTAAAAGAAAGCGATACTATATTTTTTTTATAAAACTTATAGTTTTGTTAACAAATATTAAAGCGAAAGGCACCCCTTCAATCAAGATAGAGCAAAATTGTCTTGGTCTTTTTTTCGTCGTCCACAAAACAAACTCGTTATGGGCAACTCCTCTCTTGGTGCTTATTTTCTAGCGTTTAGGTACTTCTGGCCACCGGTGCCTAGAGCGACCGCGTTGATTAGAGCTTATATACACCATACTTGTGTATGTCTGCGTGTTTCGTTGGATGAGTGAGATATTGCAGGCCCCATCCTATAGGCATAATGACTGACAACGCCAAAGCCGTCTGAACTCGTCTGATTTTTGTAAATATTGGTGAATAGTGGTGCCAAATTAATTTTATAATTCAGTTGTGGTACGACCGTGGCTAATAATGATGAAAGCAACTTGTTTATTCGCTTCCTTTTTACGTAGAAAATACATAACTATTGGTTAATATTAGTTTTAGACTGCAATACAATCCGAGAGAAGCAGTAACTCTAGCCGCAAGGTCATTTGTACATTGTAATATTACAAACATATTAATGTATTGTTGGTATTGACATTGGTTTATCTCATTTGTTTCAATATTATTAATTACGTTTTTCACGCTCCCTTTGCTGTTAAAATATGACTTGCCAAATATTAAAAGGGGCCTTTATTTTTAATGAGGTAACATTAACGTGTTGCTAAATAAATTTGAAATAAAGTAGGTTATTATGTATGTTGAGAGTAGGTGTATAACAAATGAATAATCCTGTTGGTCTAAACAAATTGTGTTATTATTAATGCAGCTTGTTTCGAACAAACAACTAGATGTCGCGACAAATGTTTTAAAACGCGTTATTGAAATGTGTTTTAATTGACAACTTTCGTTTAAGTCTACTATTATTGCGAGATTCTGATAATCTTCTTAATTATCCGACAAAAACATACAACTTCATATGTATACAATTTTATTTATAATCATTAAGTCATTTATCGCATTGTATGCCTCATAACAAATTCATTTAACCCGAACAGATGCCCTCTTAATATTAACCTATATTTGTACATTTTCGGTATATCTTTGAAATGCAAGGTTCAATGACATTTTAATGGAACCCACTTCCGAATGTCTCCTCTAATGTCACCTTTTAAAAAAAATCGGTTCTTAAATATCAAAGTCGATAACAAACATGAAAAATACAAGCGAATTAAGAACTTCCTTTTCGGTTAAAAATAAAATCTACACCCCATAATTTCGACCAAGTCCAAGTCAATATCTTATGCTGGAATATTTTGTTTGAATTTGTAAGCCTTACTTTTTTTCTCAGTGGTATTTCTTAGTGGTGGATACATTCATGTCCAGGTGAGATCCGTCTTGTGATTTTTGTTATATTTTAATTTGCTATTTTTGACCACTCTATCGAATTCACGTAACGATGTCATACTAATCTTGTCGTATCGTGCCGTGTTGTCTGCTTAATGTCTAATTTTGACCCAAAGGGGTGACATCCAGGCGATCGAATTGCTCATCTACTGGGTCTATAAAATATTTTCATGTGCAAATAATGAAAAACGAAACATTCGCAAAATAAATTGATTAATTAAAAACAAATTGAACGAACTCGGTCGAACCGGTGCGCCGCGCGTAAACACAGAATGAGCTCGGTCAGTGATGCCAAACGTTATTTATACTCCTTGTTTAATTTATACATGTCAAAGAGAGTTACAATTTATTTAGTTGATTGTATTTTACTTTAATAGTTGCGAACGCCACTTGCAAAATATTCAAGTAACTCAGACTCACTAGGGTAGATAGGTTGATAAATAAACTTGCTGATAGCTACTAGCTAGCTTTTTAAATGAGATTTTTTAAAGAGTTCACTAGTTTTTGAGTTTATACGGGGCAGTCGAACTTTTTCTCTTTATAAGTTTTTTTTCTAAATTCAAAAGACTGGCAAGTTTTAAGTTTAATGAAGTGAAAAGGAAGTTCAGATACACTACAGATGTATTAGATCAAACGCAAAAGAACAAATCATCTTCTTTATACACACATACGTTTCGTGGTACGTATTTTGCAAATGCTATAATCGCCACTATTCTGAAAAATAAAACATTTATGAAAATTTCGTAAAATTAAAAAAAATCTGCAGTTATTTAAGTAAGTTATATTAACATACAATTAATATGTAATTGTGAGGTATTATGTTATCCACAATTAGTATACTATGTATAGATTGACAATTGAAATTCCCTTTTAGAAAACCTTACCGAAAAACTTATCGTTTACATCAAAAATCTACACTGTTAACTAAGTTTTCAAATCACTAGAAAAATCGGTATGATAATGACAATTCGTAACCGTTTACTGACACCCATAATTAATACGTATCTGAGTATACCTTAGAAAACATATTATTTCACCTCGTCAATATATGCACGGCTGAGTCAAACAATCTATCCGTGAGCACGTGTGAAAATAACAAGCTGGAAACTCAGATATAAGCTTGTTCTGCTGAACGAGACGTTTTGTTTAACCAATATGCTGTGTAAGCAAATATAGACAGACATTTATCTTGAATCAAATATGTTGAAATGAAAACATGACCTTACAGACACTTGCAATAATCCAATGATTTTAAATGTAATATGAAAACAATTTAATACAAATAAATATTCAGACTATACTGTATTACACATTTTATCTCATTAAAAATACGGTTAGTTATTTAAAAATTTTTCTCTCAACACCTGCGCTAACGTTCCTCATAAAAAAGAAAGAAAAATATTTCAAAATGCAGTGTATGTACACTCATGCACACTTTTCTTTTTGTTACAGGGACGCACCGCGTGTGCTGATAACCGTAAGTTACGGGTTTTGTGACTATATATAACGGTACACGACAGTACAACGCGCGTACTACGCATGATTTGTGTATGAAACAACATAGTTGCATTCTTGTTACAAAATGAATTTATTACTCTATACAGTTATTTTACATTTTTGCATCAATATATATTGTAATACACTTTACGAGTACAATGTTTTTTTTTTTTAATTATTTATCTTAAGCAAAGACTAACTCACTATTTCACTGACTATTATTAGAGTTCTATTAAATCTTGAAACTTAAACGTTCTTCATTATATCACCATTATCATGGTGTATTCCAATAAATGCCGATAGTACAACACGGATAGACATTCTCGTCATAGGATATAGAAGTAAGGTTAGAATCCTCAGCGAACTATGAACTAATCTTACCTATTAAATTGTTTAAACTTTCGTGAGACATTATCATAAACTAAGTAAGTATGATCATACGTGAGTTAAGCCGTTCTTAATTAGTTTATGATCTTACCTAGTATGTTTAAATATTAAATTGTGGCTTTAAAGTACTGGATACTTTGAATTATAATTAAACTTGTTTAGTGTGAAATTACGGGATGAAACATTTTTCACATAAAAATTAGAACATACTATGTTCGAAAAATGTTATTCCTAGTACAACAATACAAAATGCTTTTATACACTGTTTGAGTCCAGGTCCCTATATTTCTAACACAAAGGCATAAATTCCATGAGATGGCCGAAATTTATCGTCTAGGAGGTGAAATACATTGACTAAATAAATATATTTTATCTTAGATAAAAATATGTTTGAATTTGTTACTTTAACCACTAATATACATTTTCATCTAAAATTTCTTTACAAGCAGAAAATTCAAGCTGAAGGTAAATTTTAAAATAAATCAAACTGGAAAGTTAAAGCAGTTTCAAGGGTGCCTTTATGAGAGCTCCTTAGCGGTTCCCCATCAAGATCGTAACTAATCGAAGGTGCCAATAAACTAACGTTAGTGCTTCTTCCCGTCAGCTTTCTGTACAAGGCAATATAAGCTTATTGAATACCTTAGAACTTCGTTCGTTATATCCTTTATAACTGTCTAAGCACAAGAAAATTACTATTTTAAGCTTATTTGTTTATTCTTTGTCATAAATGTGAAGTATAAATATACGGGCTATTTTATTTTTGTTTATATAAAATGTAAACACATAACCTTTAGTTTAATTTGAACAAAAAAAAATATTAGATATAATTTAATTAAGTGTCCAATAGTATTAGAAACATTATTTCACTAAAAGAATTTTTTGTAATAGTTGGAAATTAACAAAAAAAGTTATATGAAATTTAGGAAATGTGAATTTTAAATCACAACTAAATTATTTTTCAGGTACATCTCACAACAAAAAAGCCAACATAAAATTGAATAAGAATGCGGAAAGACTTTGAATGATATTGGAGTTTATTTCGACACAAAATTTTGACATTGAAACGATCAAAATTTTATAAAGTTCACTGCATCATTTTAGTAAACCTTCAACTTTAAAGTGTATTTAAATAACTGGCCCCATCTCTTCACAGACGTCTTTTGTACCTGTTTTTAATACGAAATAGAAAATTCAGAAGCCACTAAGCTGGCCAGTTTGAACAGGCTTATCGCGGTCAGATCTCATTTTCATGGCTTGCATTCTTTACATATGTGATGTATGAAAGGCACCGAACAATTTTAAACTTCGTCAGTTTGTAATCGGACTAGAATATTACAAACTGGCAGCGAATTGTGAACTGAACGAATGAATGACAATATAACGTATCTTGTCAACAAACCAATTTTTCTTTGATGATCTTTCTTTTTAATGTATATTCTTATAAATGTTATGTCCAACCTAACTTTACCTATAATTATGTCTTCTATCTTAAACTTTGACGTAGCAACGCAAGCAAAATATTAGTTCTCAATTTGACGATTTGATTTCGTTAGTTTTTAAATTGTAGAGAAACGTCACGACAAAGTGTGAATTGTTCGTTCAGTTCACAATTTGATGATAGTTTATAATATGCTTAGTTCGATTATAAACTGGCAAAGTTCACATTCCATCAGTAGCATATATATGACGGTGATACACATGATGTCGTAAATACATAATATGTCATAAGCTTTAAAAATGCATTGCTCTTGTGTGCAAGATAGACATCCAACAACTGCACTATATTTCACATTGAGCTTTAGTATGAAACACAGTAGCGAATAAACCTGTCTCGTAAAACTGTTAGAAGGCGAATTTTTATAGTCAAGATATGAACATTTTTAAAAACTTATAACTTTTGTCGTCGAGCTGAGAAAGAATTTCGCAAAAGTTTCCGTGTCTTACAGCTTGCGTGATGAAAAAAGGCACTTATTAAGAAGAAGTGTTTTATGTTATTTAAGAAGATCTTATGTTAGCTATCAGCCTTTTTCATCCAATAACTGACCTACGAAATAGAGACCTAAAATACCTAAAAACTAATATTAAAAAAGTAATATCTCTTATAATGAAATGTTTGTACATGAAATAAAATCAAAACAAACAACAATTCAATTAATTTTATAACGAGGTTTGTATGCTCAACAATTTGTTACAGTACATTAGTCAAATTTGTTAAGTATTCATTGCGTATAGCGTATTTTGTTGTCATGTTGATTATAAATAATGTATATCAAATTAAACGGTTGCATAAATATTATTGAACTTTGCAAATTGATTTTGATAGATTTAATTGATTACACACACCATTATGTTTATTCAAAACATATTTCAGATAGTGTGCAGATTGATATCAAAATTGTAAATTGCGTAATTTATATGTAAATGTTCGAACACAAATACGTTCTAAAACTAATCATACTACACCAGTAGCAGTAACTGTATATTAAACGGACAGTCGCAATATTGGAACCACAAAAACATTCACAACACAGGCGAAGTAACGTACTTTACAGGTATTTATAAATTTCGTCTTATTCCCTCCTCTCACCTCCCTTAACTTAATCGTAAGAGAGTGTATTCTGCCCTTACAGGCCGGTGTGGTATCCGCAGTTCCTCTGGTGTTGCGGATGTCCATGAGCATTAAGCGACCCCATAATAAAATAACTATATCTCTTCTCATTTCTCACACAACGTTGTAGATAGGTGGTTAATTAATATTTGGTGAAGGGCTTGGTATGTTTTAGCTTCCTTCTTCTATCAAATGGGGAAAACCGCAGCGGATAATTACTAGGCGTTTTGAAACGCCTGCTTTGATAACGCGCGTCCTAAGAAGCATTGGGTTACCTCACATCCATAATCGGCAAAGCGCGTTTTTCGAAACGCCTGTTTTATATACTTCATATAAAACTATTGTTTAATCAATTAAAAGTGAGCTTTTATTTTTACTTATGCCACCGAAACAGAGTAAGGTGCACTCGGATACAAGTGCACTCGGAGTGGTGAGACGTGAATAGAGGGGGCATTCTCCACAGGTCTTATGTTGTGACCCACGCGTAGCACAGGCAGAAATGTTGAAAACATGGCCATCATATTTTTAATGTATTTGCCGGTCCTAATTAAGCGATTTTTAAAAGTATTTTATGTCAGTAAAAAAAATATTGAAACATTTTAAAACTGCTTTAGTAGAAATATCTTTTACATTGGAAACATCCCTTAATTCATTGCCCGTAGATTGTTCGAGATTTATTTTCAATTTCCTGCACAATTTATTCTTGTTGTCATTTTACAAATTTGTTGAAACAATTCTAAAGGGATTTCTCTTTACTTTCAAAATGAAATTATTTTTATTAAATAATAATATTTATAATCAATAACTTATTAAATAAAGAAATTATATCATCGTGCATTTTTGTGTCGCGCTGTCACGTTGTTTGTAGTAACCATATATTAATTAACATGTCAAAACATTCCGTCAATCTGAAGAATAAATCTAAGTGAACGTTACAAAAGCAATTATTAACTGACAGCAGGCTGGCGTTGTAACAGTTAATCGAATTTCAGTTTACTAGACAAGGCCTTTATTAATTCAAATTATTCCTTATCTTGTAATATTAACAATTTTTTTAGAAACTAACTCGCGACTTAATATTAATGAGATATGAATACATAAATTTTACGAGAGATAACCATGTATCATAAAATAAAAAAGTAATCATTCTGTTTCGTGATTTCACCATTCTATTTCGTAGTTTCACCAATAGAATAACAGAACGATTAATTCTATTTATTGGTGTAAATTAACTAAAATATAAATTTTGGTACTAACAGTTTAAGTCGTATCGTGTTGCATATGAATTTTTTTTATTGCGTAGTGATAAGAAAAATTTTAAATTCCGAAATCAATAGCTGGAATCAACGATTTTCCGTACAACATTTTTCATCCTTTTCAACTATATAGGATGTTTTTTTTTATTTGTTTTTCTTTTCTTAAAAATAAACAACGCTTTGCAAACAACAATAGTAAAATATTTAGAATGTCGGAATGAAATTAACTTTTCAATATCTCAGAGAATGGAACAAAGGTTGATTTACATGCGGACAGGGTTATAATGGCTGTTTCCTTAGCGTGACCGCCGGCAGTTGGTGAGAAGTTTTATGAGCATATTTTTGGACTCTAACGACACTTATGTGTGTGTCACCGTACAGTCGTAAATATAGTTATTTTATAATCTTATTGACGATATTATAAGCAGTAGTAAAATTAACTGAACGAATGATTTACAATTTAACGTGTTTTTTTCTCGACAGCTTATAATCTGTTGACGTCAAATCATGAACTTATCACAGTCATACTCTATATAATGAAAATGTATAATGTAAGTATTTATAATTTAAGTTAATAATGAAAAGAGATTAGACTACATTTGGTATATAATATTTGACATGTTACCACAAAATGTAAATTGTTAGGTAATTCAGTTCACAATTGTCTGTCAGTTTATGAAACTAATAGTGATATTATGAACTAAAAATGTTTACAATTTTACGGTGCCATGCATATCGCATATGACGTTACACCTACTCACATTATGTACCTCACATTTCTATTAAATTAAGGCTAACACTTCTATACTTGTAAACAGAAAACAAGATCACCTGACCGAATTACCTCGATATTGGAGAATCTTATATTTTTGCCTTTTTCACGCGTTATGTGGGATCGAACAGTTTTTTTTATATACAGGAAGGTGCCAAACGAGCAAGCGGTTACCTAAATGACCGCTACCCATCTGCAACAAGCATTTGCGAGTTGCAGGGGATAGAAAGCAAAATAGACATTTCCTTCTATCCATCCACTCCCCCATCAAATCCTCTTTCACTTACCATCCTTTTCTTAATAGAAAAGGGTGAGAAGGGGAAGAGGATTAAAATTAGGAATCCGGCACCACAGTCATCAGACAAAAAACTGAATAATTCTACTTCACGCCTGTCTTCTGTGAGGTCGTGGTATTTCACCGGTCGAGCGAGCCATTCGTGCAACAGATGTTGTTGTTACGGACTCTACCACTGTTACTTTTGTCGTTACTTTTGACTTCTTTTTTTCAATAAAAATATTACGTATCATACAGAGGTGAAATTTGTCATGTTTCTTAGAGGCTATATTATCAAAAACGATTAAAAAGATAAATTCAAACTGCATGCCTGTTTTATGATGTTTTTCTAAATGAATAAAATTTTAATGATGTTCAAGCATATCATATTTAATTAAGTACATAAACTT
Organism: Papilio alexanor hazarajatica; assembly: GCA_018246295.1. Lineage (NCBI taxonomy): Eukaryota > Metazoa > Arthropoda > Insecta > Lepidoptera > Papilionidae > Papilio > Papilio alexanor. The sequence continues at coordinate 3,060 of DWLR01004325.1, read as the reverse complement.
TTAATACTTTTTTACATTATTCTCGATTGAAGGAACACCATTATGAATTTATTTTAAAGTTATAATAAAGTTATCAAATACGAGTATACTGGACTAGTAGAGTATACAGTAATCTAGTATGTACAGAGATTTTGCACTTATCAATTTAATATCATTTTCTATCATCTTACACATTAAAATAAATAAGTTTTGTAAATTATAATAAGTACCTACATATAAAATAACCGGCGGCAGAAAAATTGTAAAAGTTAAAAGTTATACTTAAACTATTTGTTTCATCATCATTAGCATCTCAGCCTATGATCGTCCACTGCTGGACATAGGCCTCCCCCATTGATTGCATTATTGGGGGGAAATGTACCATAATCGCCACGCTTGGCAGGCGGGTTGGCGATCTCAGTATGTTTCACTGTACTAGGAAAAGGACAGTGCTGCCCGTCCGTCTTTACATCCAGACACGAGACAGACATGTTCATGTTTGCACACAAATGTTTGTTCTGGATGGGTATCGAAACCACGACGCTATATAAATATAATATAATAAACGCTGCAGCGTTAATGGCAAGCATATTATATTAACTATTTGTTTACATTGATTAAATTTTTAATTTAGTAATTAATAACTGCGAGCATATTATATTAGATATTCTAAGAACTAAATAGGTTAGTACCAGAAGAATTAAGAAATACGTAAAGCTACATAATGGACCATAAATAGTGTAAATTAATCGAAAATTTCTTGTATTTAAAGCTATTTATTTGATGTCTTTTTTAACCATACAAAATGACATTAATTCAAATTTATGTACAAAATAGGTACCACCTTTTACCTATTAATAGTCTGATTATATTTTTCCCAATTCAATGTTTTAAATACAGTCACATAGAAAAATATTATAAAATAAATTTGGAAATAAATATATATAGTAAATGTAATCAAATTAGAAATATAATAACAAAAATGTAAGACAAATAATATTTTCTTTAACTATGTTGTCATGCATGTGTAACAATAAAAGAACAAATTATCAGATCGCTAAAAAACTTAACTCAAAATTTATTGAAGCTAATATAAAACTTTTTGAAACTTCAATCGATTAAGAAGACTTAGATATAAAATCTTTGCGTAAAGTTAATCGTCGTAGCAGTAACTTCGTAGCGCATCGCTACGCGTTCGGCGCCGGCTACGGTTCATTGAATCTGCAAAGCTCGGACCAAATGCAAATAGCATGTGTGTCGCGAACGCCGCGGCCAATCATCGCTGTCGAAGCACGCATGTCGCGCGCGCTCACTTTGAAACTTTCAGACTCAACACATGCTCAAACACACTGAAATGGTAAACAATCGAATGAAAACAAACCTCTAGAGTTCTGCGTCGACTGCAACGATAAGGCCATCTCACATAAAATTTCACGGATAAATCATTGATTGTCACTACTTCAAGTGTCTCTAGATATTTTTGAACTTTCTAGTAATCTTTCGTGTAAACTTGTAAAAACCGATGACGTGTTCCGTCGGTACGGAGTCGCGATTGCGAATGATGGTTTGCGCGATGCGGGCGCGTTCCGTGGGACCTACCACAACACTGGCGCTACCGGCGAGCGAGCAGGCCGCCCTCCGCGCGGTAAACACATCCCTACGCCCCTCCCCTCTTGCCTGCCTCGCGACCCCTCGTCCCGGTGGCCCCGCGCCGTGCCCCGCGCTCCCCCCGGTGCACTCCACGTGCACGCAACGCATTCACTTTTTATGGCCGCTACTACATTATGTTCCTTTCCTACTACACTTTTTTAGCCCCCGGTAACGAGCTGCACATAAGCACTTTTTATATTTACGACTGGCTTCTGTCCGGACCGGGCGGTGCTTTCTTTTACTAATTTGAGAAAGTTACTAAACGTTATACATTGTTTCGAATAAGTGTTTTTTATCTTTGTAAGAAGACTTTTTTTACAATTGTTTGCTTCATAGATAGATAATACATAAAATAATTAATTGTTTTAGAATGACTTAGAAGTAATGAATTTATGATTGATGAACAAAAAACACAAAGAAAATCTATAGGCTCATATAACTTCAGAAAATTATATAAAATACACTTATGGAAATTGATGTTTTCGAGTTTATATATAAATAGAATCTATTTGTAACGAGATCAGGTAATGAGTCATATACGTAAGACTCATGTTAAATCTTTCACATTAACTCTTAATTAAAAATACATTTAACATAATTTAATTAAATTGTTATAAGAAGTAGGATCATAGATGTTAAAGACTCAGAAGTATTTTTATTTAACACCAAAATTATAATGATTTCATCATGTTATATGTATGACTAATAATTAGTTAGTTTCGGTGATTAATATTCATTATTTAACCCGTTTAATTAAGTGCATACGATTGCAAAGAGTTTTGAAACTTAGAAATTAATATCCTGCTTCTTTGATGAGTGATAATTATCTAATCGTCACTATTAAATGTGACCAAATATTATTTTATTAATTATGTAAGTGTCCTTGTAATTTTTTTTTAATTTAAATTTGCTTTAAACACCGTCAAGTATGCTAGGTGTAACTCTCATCTATATTTTTGCGAAATAGTTTAACTAGAAAAAAGATTTCAGAGAGTTTAAGAGAATTTAAGAAGAGAAGAAGATATAAGAGAGATATAGTTACTCTAGTGGATGTCAAGGACGATTAGTGAGAAAGGAAATAATGAAAAATTATTTGTTTCTATAAGCAATAATTAAGTGTGCGGAGATTTATCGAACAAATTGAAAAACATAGTAAATGTGGCAATAGTAAGAGTATATCGAGTGACGTCCAATTCCGCGGTTATCTGGAAGGCAAGACCAAATTGGCCTCAAAAAACTTGGTTTGCTCGGAAGAGCGAAGCAGTATTTCACGCCGGCCCACCGCTTACAGCTGTATAAGGCGCAGGTACGGCCTCATATGAAATACTGCTCGCATCTCTGGGCTGATGCTCCTAAATACCAGCTTCTTCCATTTGACCGTGTACAACGACGTGCGACTCGAATCGTCAACGACCGTGCTCTTACTGATCG
>DWLR01004324.1:0-12252 GCA_018246295.1 Papilio alexanor hazarajatica | reverse complement strand
TGGCTCATAAACAAAGCGCTACAATTCAGCACTACAAATCTCTTCTACTAAAAATCTGTATTTTATTTACTGTAATTTATGACTGGTAAATTGATCGTCATATTTTTAATTATTTTTTAACTTTTATTCCTGGCTATATCATTTTCATAAGTTTGAAGTGGAAGCACCGAGTAATTAACAATACTGTGCACAAACAAAACGAAGCGTAACCGACGAGAGGTGTGTCAGAATCCCGCCAAATCGGAATCCGTAATCTCTACCTACACGTATGGTTTATGTGCGGGATGTTGTGTTATAAAACACAAAGACTAAAATCATTTAGAATTTAAAGCGTTGTGACTGTCGCCTGTTAGAATGAGTTTAAGAAATCGTAATAAGGCACGCCGTGGGCACGGGTCGAATCATTATTAACGCATCATCTTTGACAGAACGCCGCCGTTCGATGCAGCTGCCTCGGCAGGCGAGTAGAGAAAAAAACGTGTCCCTGCGCTTACTGATTGCAAGCGCGCCACGCGCCAATAGCATTATGTTAACGGCACGAAGTTTTATATTCAAATATGATGTTCTATGACTAATGTCATATTTATTGATGATAGTCTTCTATATAAATAAAAATTAAGGTTTGTATGTCATCCATGCGTTCCTAAACTAATGATCAGATTGCTTTGACTTTTTAGATTTTTTTAAGTGTCATTGTATTCAGCTAGTATTAGATGAAAATGATCGAGTAAATGCAGCGAACAAATACAACAATTACTTACCGGCTCGACTCCAGCATCATTTTGTGTGGCCTGCGGACAAACAAAATTGAATTAGTAATTGTAGAAGTATTACTACAGTACTTTAGGACTTAATAAGCACCCTTAATAAATAAAGCCCTTAACCAAGACAGACCTGATCGGCAGACGGTCCTGGCACACCTCTCTCTTTTCTTCCACATCCATAAATCTACGCACACTTGGTCGTTGGTTACGGTAACTCTTAACAACGCCCTTTCTTTACTAAATTTGTTTTAAGTAAGCGGTTAGATATTTTTATACTCAAGACAATTTTTTTTTAATCAATTTTTACTCTTTTCCTTTCAATATCCACCAATTAATAATAAGAAACATTTAATATTCTCTTCTCTAGTATGCTAACAATCTTGTCAGTATGATGGTGTTTTCTTGTCCTACTGACAAGAAAACATGTTGAGGTTAAAAATTTTCTTCGCCTCTCTCTGTCTTTTTCTCTGTTCAAGTTGTAACTGTTTATCGATAAAACAAAACATTATTAGCGCATATCAAGACGATAAAACCGGACAGGTGGCTGTTATCGTAGTTCAAATAAACAATAACACAGCAAGTGAAATATTTTATGGGGACATTAAAACTGAGAGAGAGAGAGAGATCACCATATTTCGATAAACTCGCCATGCTGAATATGTACATATAAACTGTATAACATGTTTTATCTTAGGTAATATTAAAATACTTATCGTCTCTGTGACGTTGTTGTTTCTATAACTTTTGACTATATTGATGCATTTAATTAGATCCTCTGTAACATTTTTACTTGCCAAAAGTTAATCAAAACGCTTCAATAAAAGAATAGCCAATGAAATAATAAAACACAGAAACTGAATTATTTCGCCGATCAAAAGACAATTGACCAAATAACTTTTTGATTACAAACGAAATGAACTGATTGTTTTTAACTTAAAAGCGAACTGATATTTCGTCTTCCAAAACATTTTAGTATAAAATTATTATTATATCAAAGAATTTATTCACCTTATTTGACAGCAGAGTGATGCATTTTTAAACTAAACTAAGCAGCATGCAAATTTAGAAGAACCAATCTCCTATCCACCGTTACTAATGAAGGAGAATTGTCATTGCGTTACAAAGTCAAATTAATTACATCAAGTAGACACTAACTTATTCTTACATAGCCCTAGAAGTTATATAACTCGTAAGAAATCACGATAATCTTCAAAGTGCCGTAGGCCTTCCCCAATATTAGGTATTAATCGATCATCTAGAAGAAACTTAAGCGAGATTATCCGAGCCCACCGTAAGCAGATTATATATAATATCTAAGAATCTTTTTGAACTATCAGCTTATATCAGCTGTTTATCGTTATCAAAGCTTTGAACTGGACTTGAGGACTTATTAAGGCGAACGAGAAGTTAACCTTTGCATGTAAACAAAATTTAATTAAACAAAAAAGCGATACCTATATTCAATAAAAATATTATAATATCGAAGATTGATCTGAGTCTTCTGTCTTCTTCATGATATTGAATTAAATTGAAAGCGAACTGTATTTCCGGCCATGATTTCTGTTTCCGTGGTCAGGCGATAATGTACAAAAATAGCTCGGTTACATTTGATACAAGCTGAGTACTAGTGGAATCATATTATGGCTCGGAAGAGTTGCTTTACTGTCTAAGGTTGACGAGAATATATTAGACGTTGTCACAGATTAATATTTATCTTATTGACGACTTTAAACTCTGAACCTTATGCTAGTCCCATCATCTTCCTGCACTGGTCCCACTTTATATGGGATCGGCGCAGAATGGTTTTGTCTTCCAAATCGTCCTTTCAAAAATCGGATTTTTACTTGTCATCCTTCTTCATCATGTTATCTTTGACGCAATCCTTTCATCTTTTCTCAGGTTTACGACCTCTACCAACATATTCCCCCATATTCTTATCTAGATCATTTTACCTTCGTCGTCAGTTAAGTTTTTCTAGCAGTGGACTGTCGTCCTTCAAGAATCTAATATGCCTACTAATAACTTTACAAATACCTTTTCAAGGTCGTCAAGGTGCCAGCACTCATCCATCAATTTATCGCACGTTATCGCGAATGTATATCGCACGTAACGATATGTCAAGAGCAATATTAACAGTTTACGGAGTGTGGACGTTTTCATATATAAATGGCGGTGTTGTTTATATTATCTGTTAAATTATTAAATGGCGTTATCGTTACCGATAACGATATCTAATATACTTGAGAGATGTATGTATCTATATCTATGTTAAATTTTTGCGAGTTTATAAGCTTGTCCGCATATTGATTACTATTCGTAAAATAATATAGTAACGTAAAAAATTGTTTTATTTTACTTGAATGACTTAAAGTTTCACTAAAATCTTATAATTACGTTATTCAACTGTTTAAACAAGTTCTATTTTTAATAGAGAGGGCTTAGTTCTCACCACATCCTGTTGTGCCATTCTGCGGTTCTTTTATTTTTATAGAACTGTAACCAAATAACAATATCAACTTTGGACACTTACAATTACATTGAGTTGCCTTCGAGCAGTACTTTAAGACGCGATCGTTGCAAACGGCGATAGACTATTATTTGAAATCAAACTTAGTGTTAGCGAAAGATTAAACATAATTCATTTAACATATTATATTAATATTCACTATAGATGTGTTTCTAATTTTTCGTTTGACGAGTTTCTTACAGCTAATTTGACATGCCAACTATGTTGGACCTATTGGTCAAACTAATAATACTAGCGATCGAACTAATGAAGAAAAAGTAAGATACCACGTCCATCAACCTAATCAGATATATTATGTTAAAGTAAACAGTGCTCATTAAGCCCCAAATGGTATATGTAACTTATAATAGTTTAGTTTGATACGTTACATTATAAATCAAATACATTCACAGTCAATAACACACGAACATAACTAAACTTTATCTTAGATTACACTGTTCTAAGCAGGTAAATTTTGCAATACCCAAACGCTCCTTTCGGCATTTTCATAAGAAACTGAAGTCCTCGCGTAAGACACTGTCAACTTTAAGCTTTCAACTTTAAGGTCTATTTTTAATGCATCTCGTCGAGACATAAATCTATACTAATAATTTGTGTTCTATCAGACAGAAGAATGGAGTTTAAATTGCTTTAATAGTACTTCGTGAGTCGAAACCGTCGGTATTCTACAATGAAGATTCCACGGAAAAAATATTTGTGTGTTGAAGTTATGGACAAAAAGGTCTTTGAATTTAATAATGAGTTATAAAGAAAGGACCACACCGAGTAATAACTCTAGCTAGTATAGTCCAATTCCTTGACAAATTCGCAATACTAGCAAACGCATGCAACTGCGTTCGCATCAGATTCAAAAACCTGTATGTATAATTTAGCGTAACTATTGCAATTTTAAATTTGTTTTGTATCATAAATAGAATTACAAATGACAGGCAATCTATTCTAGTGATAAATTTAAGAAGTTTTTCCCCAAATTACGACAAAATTTAGTTTAATATAATGTGTAACCCATGAACATTAAGGCCGTTTTTCTTTACACCGTGATCGGCTTTGTGTCCTGTAATTTAATTTTGATGAATTAGCCAAACGACAGGATATCAACGATTGAGAATGAGGCCTGAACGCAAGAAGGGTCCCGACAAATCTGTAGCGGAGATATTTGCTAAATGAGAACGCACGCTCATCTGATTTTTTATTACTTGGAAAAGAGTTCGTTGCCCTTTTAGTGCTTCAATGTTCAGGATTGCCTTTGTTACATTTAAAGAGTCAGACGTGTGCTCGTATAATCTTGAAAATTACAGTTCAGTGGAAATAGCGGTTCTTACTGTTCGTTTATTATATGGAGTTCATTTGAGTCTGTCTGTGTAAGTGTAACTGACCACCTCTAGCCATAAACAATTGTTACGACTGCAAAGTAAACGGGTGCATCGCCAAGCTTTATAAGAGGATGAAGGGGAAGTATGTATAAAAGAGATGTCGGACAGCGGTAGAAGGTTGTGCCACTAAATACCTTTGAAAAAATACCTTTGATTATTTACTCGTATTGTATTGGATCGTATGGAGCCATTTTCTTTATGAAATAGCTGTGGGACGCAACCACTGTTTAAATTTTGTAGTTATTCCCGTTTCATTAATCTCCAATAGTCAAAATAAATGACTTGACTAATTTGGAAAAATTAAGTTTCACTGGATTCCTATTTTTCCCGGTGTGTTTTTAAAATTAAACATGAGTATTGTTTGTTCTGTGACCTATCGTAAAAGGCTAATCATTTGTACATATTAGAACAAATTTAAGAGCTATTTGTTATGTGAGAAACTTAGTTGTTATTTTACCAGTGATATTCGATTAATTAATCGTTTTATTTTGTAATCGATCCTTGCGGTCGGAAGCCGGCGAAATATTGCGTCAGCCCTCATTAAGGAGACTTGAGAAACGTGCCGCAGTTGAGGCGATAAAAGTCAATGCAGAATTTACTAAATCACTACATAAAAATAAATAAATAATCCTTTCCGATCATGCTTACAATTTTAATGGTGTACGTTTTCTAATCGAGTCCTTTTTGTGTGCTGTTTTTAATATATAAAATGAAAACTTATTACTGTTTTAAACGTATCTCTGGATAGATTTATAAAGTCATAGTATAATAATAATAAGTGATATCGATATGACACGAGTTGTAAATAAATGCACGAGACCTGTCGAACTACTTTACAAACTTGTCTGTGCGGCTCGGGCGCAGATAACAAGTTACGTTTTAATGGTGATTGACTATTTAATATAGACACAATGATAGATTAGTGACACGAGTTTCGGTCTCATGATGAGATATTGGGTTGTAATTTATAGTACCAACGTAAGTGTTGGTTAATATGTTCGTTTATTTCTTCCATTTGTAATTTTGGTATTTTACCAATTAGATCTACGAATCTAAAACTTCTGACAGATCATAAATCGAAAATATAGCCATCGGCCAGATGAGGCAGTGCCTACGACTAATACTCTTCTATCTTGTCCACGATTACAAAGGTCGATGCGTAGAAATAGTGCACGGAATTCTGATTCTTCTTCTCAAGATAAGTCTGTATGTGAATTAAGCTGGTTTGAATGTGACGGGTACCAAGCATTTGTACATACTTGCTGTTTGAGTGAAGAAACGATCTTAAATCATTAATAGCGTATCCTCTATGATATGTCCATGGCCCGTGGAGGGTGTGCATGGTGTTTTCTCATGCATAAAAACCGTCCTAACAAATTGTACGTGCTAATGATAATAAATAGCACGGAGTTCACATCTTCACATGGACATACAGAGTATGTAGTAAACGCTGGATAATACAGTCTTCGATTCAACATCGGTAGTGTCGTCAATCGATAAAACTGCCGCGGAAATGCACTTAGAAGCAAATATTTCCAACAAGTTCTTTATTTAGCAATTTACTGGCTACTCGAGATGTTTTACTGTAATAGAGCTTTATATAACACAAAAATCTGAATCAATTTATACCCAGCCCGAGAGAAGAACGATGTGATTAAGAATTTATACCCAACCCGAAAGAAGAACGATGTGATTAAGAATTTAAACCCCCTAGCAGGCGAGATAACGCTTCCATTAAGGATTTGCGATTGCCGAAGGGCGGAGAATTCAGCCAACAAGTTGGCGATTATCGCCTCTGCCACCCGCGACTAGATCCGACTCACTCGATAACAATGGGAAGAAAGATCGAGCGGCTCGATACTATACTCTATACAATTATGTGTCACTCGAGTCGAATATCTAATTAGTTTTGCTTATGAATCGAATCACAACAAAATGGTTTGTTATGGCAAAATATGAATATATTGTGAGAGTAATTTTGTTACGCAATAATTAAACTTAGGTTTTAGTGTATAATATCCTTAAAGTCGAAAAGCACCTGCTATTATTGCAGTAATCACTTACTATTTGAAGTCTACGTCTGGGATGGATGGACTTACTATTCATCTATCTTATCTTTTATATCATAGTCAATAGACATAACTTCATCTTCTTTATTTTACAATAATATGTTTGTATATTTCCCCAATTTCCTAACACCCAAGCATTGTTAGACTTTGAGTTAGTAAGAACGTTAATAATTGTCTTTACTCTCTATTACAGCGATAAAGCCATATATTTAAATAATACACATCAACAATATCAAAAGCTGCTTTTACTATAATTCCTCAACGCATATTCAAAATTGACTTGCATTGTGTTTATTCAGTGAGAAAAATGGCGTGCACTTTGCCAGACAATATGAACACGGTCTCGTATTTCCATACATTTAAAGCGATCTTTGTAACAACGTGCATAGTGTTGAAATTCGCTAGAACCTTGTGATATGGCCGCTTAGGCAGTATATTTGGCCGCTGGACAACGGGCGTATAAATTAGGGTTGTGTTGTGCCATCGATAGTGCTTCGAATATTTGTCCGGGCCGGCCTGGGAGCGTTAATCTTGTTGGACGATCGTCGACGCTTATTTGAACAAACGTTCGCTTTCGGTTGCAAATCCTATCCTCAGGTAGTAGCAACCAATCAAATACTCAAAGACTCAACTCACTTGATTGTAAATGCAATTTCAAGTTAGTCTGGACAACGAAGTGATCTGAGTCAATTAATCAATTTTAATTTGTGCATTGAGTCCTTTCTAATTTTTTTTACTATTGCTACGTAGCTTTTTTGTTATTTGATACGCAGTATCAAGTAGATAATTATTTCTACGTAAATTGTTTGTCCAAAAGTAGTACTACACATTTCAATATGTGTGTATCTTAAATGATTACCATATTACTTTTAAAAAACCTGACCAAAAACCAAGGAGGAAACTGCCAACAAAGCCTTGATTATGGCATGTTGATTAGAAGCTGCAAAGTCGCTAACTAATAGTAATTAAGAGAGCAATTCCGAGTTAAACAGTCGGCAGGCGGGAGGCGGCAGGCGGTGTAATTTAGTCGCTGCACTAAATCGTCCCACACAACAGGTTGAGGAGCGCGCTTCTCAGAACCGACGAGACGCGAGATGCAAGAAGAATGCAACATAACTCGGACCGCCGCATTCATCGTTATATCCCCCCCTCGTAAGATTAATAAGACAGCAACGTAATATTAGATGTTATAACAACGTCGACTACACGCAGTTGTCACAACTCAATACAACCCGCTTTATCCGCCGATAGAAGAGTTTTCTACTGCCATAAGAGTTTTTAAAATCGCTATAATAGTTTTTGAGTTAACACATGACATGAGACATACGCTACTAAGTGAAGCGGCACAGAGTTAGGTCTTTTTACAATCCCCATCCAGTGTACGGGAGTCCCGTACGTCCTTAAACAGATCGTCGGTCCATCTTGTTGGATGCCTGGCCTACCTACGTTGCGTCACGTAGATAGCTGACTATACGTAGATAATAATTATGAGTATGTAATTAAATTTTTCATTTCAGTAGTATTTACAGAGATCCTTAAAATCATCAACGCAAAGATGTCTACATATACATATGTCGCCATAATGGATCGATACAAAGATTGGTATCTTACTGCCGTTATCCAGAGATATCCCGTCATCTTAATTGGTCGTCGATACGTCGACAAACAGTCGAAAAAAACACTTCCTCATTTACGTTCTAAATATTTCCGTAGGGATATTTCAATTTAAAGTTAAAAATAACTAACAATAATAGCAAATAATTCGAGCTTCCGGGGGCCCAAAAGATATTGCTAATTTAAATCAAATCAGTAGTCGATTCAATCGACTTAGGTGTTTGTACTTTTAGACATAATTTTTAATATAGTGTTAGCGATTAAACGCGTCGCAAGTTAATCAATATGATAGCAGCAAAGTGCATAGTTTTTGACCTCAATGTTTTTCCCCGGGCGCGGCGCTCGCAAAAAATTTTCACGAACCGGTTAACATAAGTATGCTCAGCTTTGTCACGGTATCCGCGAACGCGATTCACGTAAATCACTACAACATCGACGATTGTAATTGCCTCGTATGAGAGGTCTCGTTGCAAGCACTCCCCCCCCTCTCCCCCCTTCCATCCTCGTTTAGAACAATACAAACTTGTGCAGTAATATGAAAATATAATTAGATACACAATGACGCTGAATAAACGGGTTTCAAGATTCTAGATTGCGTTAGTGTGTATTTTTAATTATATATTTATTACGGGCGCTCAATTAGGTCCTTAAAAAACCTATATTTCATATGCTGTTTGAGGTATTTATTATACAGAAAATGTTTTAGTGCAATGGCGCTCGTCTACTTTAGAGGATGAAACATTTGCAAATTCAGTGAAATGGTTTATCAGAACTCTGTCTGTCAAATTGATAAAGTGAAAAATTGTCTTTCGATTAATTAAGTACTAAGCCTATTTTAGAGAAAGAAAAATAAATTAAGATACCTTCTTAATAAATTAAGAGGACAGCATAGAGAGAAACTATTTTGTTGTCTTAAGCATAGAAAACAAATAGGGGTGTAAACTCTCTAATCTTTAAAATCTCTAAAATTAGAAATTCATGAACACTGGTCAACAAATGTCCTAATAGAAACCTCTATGTTTGTTAAAGTTATAACGACGAAGATCGTACGATTCCGCAAACCTCGAAAACTGCCGGTCTTATGGGTTATACTTAATAGAAAAATAGCATGTCGTGGAAGGGTTAAAGTCACTATCTATGGCTAGCAAGTAGGTCTCATACGTACATTTTCGACTTATTTTTATGCAAACCTTAATCAAGAATAAGCGATTTGCTTTAAAACAAGTTGGTAATGTATCACTTTGTTACAGTTGTGTGCCACAGTTGCATAATCCAACGTCACGATCACCGTGTTTTATAGCAGCGTAGTTAGAACGGTGCGACGTGGGCTCGCTCATTATCCTCCTCAGTGGCTCAACTTTCCCGCTCACAATATGAAGAGGGTGTTGGAGAGGGAAATACCAATCAAAATGTAAATTTCCATTCTACTATTTTACATTAACTAGTCAGTCTCACAAACGAGATGTACCCGTTAGTGTATTGTTTTGTTCGGTTGATCATGTGTACATTTATAATAACATGCGAATATTTTTCGGTTTAATTATGCAACTACTTCCCGTGCCGATAATATTAAAAACAACTCTACCAATTACTTCCTCGTACGTAATTGAAAGTGCAGGGGGAATATCTGCGTGCCTTTTAAATTGTGCAGCGGGTCGTGACGTAAAATAAAATGCACAACTATAAACACACTCCTATAAATTGCAAAGGTATGCAAACTATCAACAACTTATAATTTTAACTATCACGTGTACGCTTAACTGGATTGTAATAAAACTGCTATTGTAGCATATACAAAAACAGAACGCTTAAATAAATACGGTTCGCGCAAAAAAAATATTAGCATTTTATTTGCTGGTTTTAAGCACCATAACAAATAAAACTTAATGATAATACATTGCTTTATTTACAGATAAGTGTAAAAACAAGTAAGAGCATGTTAACGTACATGTTAATATGTACATATGTATGATTGCGTAATGAAAGTTTTTGCTAAAGTGAAAATATATGTGCATGAAAAAATCTTATATTCAAAAATTCCATTTGCACAATTAGGATTGTAATTGCAGTCAATGTCTCTCCTTTTGAGTTTCATATCCGAACGTTGTGTTAAAAAAATATATATAAACCTATTTTGAAAATGTTATATTCCAGCGGTAATTAAATCAAGTGGCCGCGCCGGCAAGGACTCTAGGGGTTCTGATGTTACACAGGCTTGCTTCGCAATTATAATAACTGATATAGTGATGAGCCGGCGGATGTTGCATAACTGGGAGGCGATTTCCCCACTTTTTACTGGTGCAAACTGAATACACGATTACCATTATTTAATAATTTTATATATATGGGGTTTTGTAGCTTTAACACGCCGATGCGGGATCATATTTTAATACTAAAACGTGCATTATTTGAAAACTTAGGGACAATCTATACCACCACCACCACCACCTCAGCCTATGATCGTCCACTGCTCGACATAGGCCTCCCCCATTGATCGTATCATTGGGGGGAAAAGTTAAAATAATTGTTCTATTATTAAGTAAAGGATTCTATTATTAATTAAATAAAGGAATGAGGTTAGGCCGCTATTATTATGGAAGTTACCTAAATTGGTAGTATTTCTGCATATATCAAATAATCAACACCGTTGGAAGATTGAACAATATACAAGTTATAACCAAACTACTATACAGCTCAATAAATGTGTGCATAAACTGCAGTAGCTACGAGGCAACTACTTCATGCCAAGACCTCAATTATGGAGATATTGAACCATATTCGGGGAGATAGCCTTGTCTTGAAACTAATTTGGGTGACCAGTGAACAGGCAAGCTCTTCGTTATCTCGATAACCTCAACGCTCAAGTTCAGTCTAAAACGGTGCGTCACAATGAAAACATTCCTAAACAACATTTACGTAAGCGATTTACGTTAGTTGATCGTCCGACTAAAAGTTATATTATAAAATTAATGATAAATTTATACATGTCAGATTTTACACTAACATTCAAGAAACATATGGTTTAAATAATGGCAATAAATAATCTATAACTTCGACTATTTACTCTTTTAGTAAAGTAATATAACTTCCAAAATCTCAAACTAAGGATAGTTTTTAGATTTGTGAACAACTATCCAAAAAGAAAGTCGTAAAGACGATATTTCTATTTTGGGTAGTTAGTTGAATTTCTAAATCGTTTTAATTTGAAAAGACCCAATTGAAGGAAAAAGATAATGCGCACAACAAATCTTAGCGAATACATTTTTCCTGAAAGATTCGTCTCAATCTATTGGGAATAAGATTAGAGAAAGTCGATTATTCAATCCGCGATTTCGCTCTGATGTGATCGTACAAACATTTAGCAGTCGCACTTCGTAACGTCTATAAGGCTAAGTATAAAGATGCCACGGGAGCGGTATTATATCTCTATGCTTTGGATTCGCGCCAACATCAAGATGGTTATTCCGGTGTTCGTATGTTCTGAAGAATTTTATACTTCCATTTCGTAGCTTTTAAATTACAAAACAAAAAAAATAAAGTGATGCATGGGCTTATCGTGTGTTGAAAACCGAACACATACATCGAGAATACGATAGCAACAACGATCTGAAAAATAGTTACTTGCTCTCATTAGACAAATTATCTGTGGCTTTTTTTTATACAAATAGAAAACGGATCACCCAATTTTCAGTGAACTTTACTACCTATCAACAATAACAACAAACAAAAACGTGACGCATGATATGCCATCTGTTGAGCACGAAATTATCTCTTCCATTATCTAAATTTTAATAATAAGAAATCATTTAAATATTGAAACAGAGGCGCTATTGTGCTGTCGAAGAAAACAAAGAAATTATGAACCTAAACTTATAGCCCATAAACTTCACGTAACACCAATTTCT
>DWLR01004323.1:0-12257 GCA_018246295.1 Papilio alexanor hazarajatica | reverse complement strand
TTCCCCCCAATGATGTTATCAATGGGGGAGGCCTATGTCCAGCAGTGGACGATCATAGGCTGAGGTGGATGGAATCTGATAGGAGTTAAAATAATTTCTAAATATATATAATCAATCCGAAGTGTAGTCGTGAAAGTGGGCAATTTATAACGCTTACCGGAATTGGTTTATTAATTTCAAACTCGGAGTTTTCCATTTCAAATTCCATATTTCTCCGTGTTTTCACAAAAAAATCATGGTATAATAAAGGATATAAAAAATCAGGTAAATTTGATTCAATTTTTTACGGCTTTTACCGATTTTATTTCTAATAATTTTTTGAGTACTTCACAGCACTCAAGATCGCGGTGGGGACTGAGGTGGTCTTTAACAGAGGTATTTGAAAAATCTGTTAGATATTAAACAAACAAGAATAACAGCCGCGAACAAGCCATCGGTTGTGTGCAGGATACGTCGTTGTTTTTATTTGAACTCTTCGCCGCTATCCCTTAAAAATGGACTAAGGATCGGGTAAGGTAATCTATCCATTATATTATATAAACCCTGAATTTTATTTGGATATTCTGTTTTGAGTTTTGGAAAATTTTAAATTTGATGTATTAAATTGTGAATTTTATGTGGAAAATTCTGAATTTGTTTTTTAAAATCTTGAATTTGGTAGACGCAAATAAAGTCAGAATAGATTTTTCAATAAAATGTTTTCCTAAGCACAAGTAAACAATAATGTAGGTTGGCATATTTGACACATTGAGCGTTCAAGCGCGACGGGAGTCGACCCATATAATACATATTTTATAAAATCTTGCGCTCGTTATAGATATCGTGTGCTGCGCGATTCTAGGCAATAATACAAGAAAGATAAGACAGTAAACACTGTCTAATGTAATCGACTGCATACTGTAGTCATGTTGTCTTCCATCATCGTAAAATTGTATATGATTGTAAAAACTTTTACCGAATTTTTTATGCATTACCTCACATATCCAAGTATTTGGATACCATCATTATTATCCAACCTGTAAAATTTCTCGGTTGTTGAATTTATGAGCCATATTTTCATGTAATATTCCGAAATTTTTCGGAGCAATTCGTTTATACCGATCACGTGTAGTTCTCAAAATAGAATAGTTATATAAATTATCGTAACAAGAATTGCACGCCTTCGATATAAATTACAAAATCAATCTATCACTACGGATGACACCCAGATTTAGTAGATAATCGCGATTATGTACGCGATAAATATAGTAGGCGTTCTAAATACGCAACGCTCTTGCCCACTCCATTACGTCGACTTTTAAAAACAACAGCAAACATAGAAAATCCTAGTGTTTTGTTGGGTCCTCGGATACTTTTTAATTTAATTTTTATAGAAAAAGGTAGCAAACGAATGATTATAAGTGACCTCTACCCATGAGAATCTGCAACAAGATAATGGATTGCAAGCGTTGATGTTAATAATGGGAAGATAAAGAGGAATTAGAATTAGGCTTTTGTATCCTTTAGGACTAAAAGCAGAATACGTCTACTTCACGCCTGTCTTTTGTAAGATCGTGGTATTTCACCGGGCGAGCCGGCCCAGCAGTGAAGAAATGTTGTTGACTCTACCACTGATACTATTTGCTTTGCTCGTGTGTTCAATATAAAACTATAAAGTAGTTAATACTAATAACGTACACACTGATTCACGTTTAATACTTGTTACTTAAAACAATCTTATCTTTTATCATATTTTCATAGTATGAAGTTATTCAATAGATAAATTATTGCAAATACCAGGGCCACATAAATGACAGTCATTAAATAGAGATAGATTGTACTCCTCATCTCCTTCCCACTAATTTCTAATAAGGAAAGGATTAGAAGGGGAAGTGAATTTGACAGAGAGGGATGGATAGGAAAAGGATTTATTTAAACTGTTTATCCTCTCTGTGTATCAAAGAGAGACAACGCATCTGCAATTTATTAACTTGTTGATGCCTATGGCTAGCGGTCACTTAAAATCAAGGCTTTCTCGTTCGCCACCTTCTTCTATTTAAAAAAAACTTTCTCGTGAATTACTACAAGCCGTCTATTGATAGTTATTCGGTTTTAGAATGACGCGGCGAAAGACTCTTTTATAGATACGTAGCTACGAGGCATTAAATTAGTATTATATCAGGTTGTCTAATAGTTACTTTTGTTATTGATAAATTGTATGGGCCAATACATGATAATTATGACTGTACATTATTTAATCTTTATTACATAGTCATAGTCTTTAACTTCGACGAAATGCATTTGATTCGTATTAAATAGAACTGCGTATCATTTTAAGACTTATTGAAGGAGAAGACTTTGTTCACATCTCAGCAAATATATAGGAAAATGGTGTAGTGTCTTTTGTTCATGTAACACTAGCATTAAATGTCTTAGGTGAACATGGTTTTAGGATAAGGAGTTATTAATTTATAGCTGTAAACTTAACTTTCTTAACTTTTCTTGGCTTAACTTTCAAAACTAGTTATAATTTTTGATTGTTCTAAAATCATTAGTTTCCTAAATGAGATTAAGTTTCAATGAAAATTTATAACGCGAGCCTCTCACCGATACTCTATAAGCTACAAATGCTTTTAAGGATATGGGTGATCACTAATCAGTAATGGACAAAGTCTTACATGAAAGGAAGGCGGCCTGAGAGACATAGGATGCAAGCCATCGAATCTGTGATCCTTGCGTTCGTAACCGTAACTCAAACAAACACCAGTGCTATGTGTAAATGAAATAAGCACAAACAAAACACGCACAACATTTAGCACATTCATTTTGTTAACTTCTGCCGCAACGTAAACGTTAGAAGTGTTTGTAGCGCGTGTGTCACATATTTCTAACACTAACTGCACCACACGTCCTCGTTGTCGTTGCCGTCGGAAGACATTGATTGTTTGTGACTGTCGTCAATAAGATATTGTAAAGTGATTATGATAAGGCGCTTCGGTGACTATTTTAGCCGTAACTGATATACGAGTGCGAGCTTTGTTCGCGGCGCGATAATCCAATTTTTCTAATATTAACCGATAACGTATTGCAGACGTTTCTAGAGATCCCCAATTAGTGCATGAACGTGACAATAAGTATTATTTACCTATTATCACGTTCATAAACTAATTGGGGATCTCTAAATAGATCAGACGTTTTATATCTGTTTTTTCAAAACGTCTGATCTAATCTATCTAGGCAGAATTATACTGTTTACAAAGGGCCGCCTGACGCAAAATAGAAACGAATTGTGCATGTTATCATTTACTGTAAACTGCGATGCTCTATGTCACTTTCTCTTCTCCTCTATTTATTGTCAGAAGTGGGCCCTCTGATGTTAAATGGACACCATCTACCATCGCCATCCGCAACAATCAAAAGAGTTACTGTTGGATTGACAGCCTTTTTAACATGCTTTTTAATTTATTTTATTAGTCTGCCGGTTTCTTTGCGTGTATGTAATGAAATCTTGGAACGCGAATTTCACCCACTTCAACGCATTAGATTGATTTGTAATATTGCACACTTTCTCATCCTCCTCCTCTATGTCTTGTCCTATGATTGTTCACTGCTGCACTTAGGACCCCCCCCATTTTCGCAAGATTGGGGGGAAAACATTGCACACTTATTAAAGACTAATGACAATACAATTATATCACAAATGTATGGCCTTATTCTGGGCAGGATCAGCAGGATAGCAAATTATCGAACTTAAAAATAAAAAAATTATAATAGTTAAAAAACTACAAAAAACACTTTAATAGAAAACCAAACTGAAAAGTAGTAAATAATTTATAAAAGATTAGTATAGTGATAGAGTAATTAATAAATGTAATTTTTAATTATAATTTAAAAAAGCGTGGGGTGCTTGATGAAACTTGATGTAAAACGAAAATATGTTATTTGGTAGCTACTGAAAAATAAAGTATTTATAGAAATATCTTAAATAGCACCCCACGCTTTTTTAAAATGATTTAATTGTTCTGATACTCTATCGTTATTTGTATTTTTAAAATTATTTTCTACTAGCTGTTGCCCGAAACTTTTTCCGCGTGGAATTCAATAAAAACTGTTTATTTTTTTTAAATACAAGTGTCCCACGGGAATTGTGCATTAGAAGAGCTCTGTGCTATTTGAGACTATATTCAATCTCTGTGCCAAATTTGATCCAGGTCGTACCCACAGCCGCCCTGGAGTTAATCAGTAACAAACATCTATCCCTCCAAACTTTCGCCTTTATAATAAAAAAAATCTTACTAATATATTCATAATATTAGTAAGATTTTTTTGTTTGATTACGCGTGTTTTTAAATTGTTCAGATTATTATTAATTATACAGCAATTACTAATTTCGTTTAAGTCCTAGGGATGAACTAGACAGCCCAGCACATCCGCGGCCCTGCTTGCGGCGGCTGCTGCTGTGCGAGAGCGTTCTTGTAGCCTCGCCGACCGCGGTAGGAACATTAAGGTTTTAGTCGGTGCAAGTCCGACATAATCCACAATTTGCTCTAGTAACATACGAGTTGGATATTTTTTCACATTCTAAAGGGCTTTTATTATAAACCTGATTAATAGTAGAATCACTTGTCATGAAATAAGCGACTCCTCTTGAATCAATTCTAAGTATCTTTCAAAAATATAGGTATCAAAAGACTTTCCCATTTTTAATCGGGCGTTACTACTGCGTCGTACTATCAATATCACATAAGTAATCAAAAGTTAATCACTAAAAATAATACAAGTGTAAATTGATAATGAGATAAAAACAAAAATGTTTTAAATTTTTTTTAATAAAAATATACAACCATTATAAGGATTAACAAAAAAAAATTGACATGCGCAATGTCAGCACTCGTTGAAAAAACTTTGGCCCTAAAACACAGGACATGTTCCCTGGTTTAAAAGGGACAAGCTGCCACAACGCCAGCGGACTGTTATAACTCATAATAATATTATAATAATATTATTTCCGAAACAAAAAATACAATCTTTATGACAGAGATGGCAACACCGTCCGAAGTCCGATCGACAGAGTTCACGACAATACTCAGAAGTATAAAAATTTCTATTTCACCCTTGTATACTGGGTACTGTATACTGTATACGGGATACTGTATTCACCTAACCTCAGTAATTTTTTTCCCAAACGACTCGTCGCAGGCGGCTTATATTTTTCGTGCTTAGTGACCGGTGATATAGGTAATAAAGGGCATGATCTATTTTAAAGTGTGAATTGACGTCAGATTGTAATCTTTCTATATATTTATAATGATGATATACGAATTGTAACGATATTGTTTACTCTTAATTATTATAAAAAGATTTTTTTTTAAATTTGCTTTCTTTTACATTGAATTTATTTCTTAGTTTATTCTATGCTGTAACCAATGAATTAGATGATTTTAAACATTAATATTGATACTAAACTAGGCCACGTCTAGACAGATATATCCTAAAAGTAAATATACATTCATTAGAAATCGACAAACGAAATTTTGAAGTAAAATTATCCATGTACTTGAATTTTGAAACTATAAAGCCATATGTGATATTAATAAGGTAATGGATTATTATATTATTAAAAAATTAATGTGTGATGGATTGGATGTAATGGATTGGCGTGTGGGCCACACCCAAAACTGTTGATTGCTCATCAATAGGGTGATAAGCGTGTACGTTCAGAAACACGACACCTTGCAAACAGACCAAACGAGACATAAAACAAATATACTGAGTAGCAAAACATATACATCACTTATTTTTTTCTGTCGGAATATCACCTATTTTCAGCCTGTTATGTCTACTTCAACAATTATCCTCATATTTTAGACAATTCAAACAAAATAAGGTTTTGTTGTATACCTAAACCTTCTTTATAAACTCCGTTTACTCAAAATTAATTTTACGGATTTTGTCACATCTAATTAATATATTAATGTGAATTATTTTACTGTGAGCTCTGTTTTTTAGCTGTGAGCAAGGATCATAACAAAAATGATTTAAGTTTTTATTCTTTTTATTCAAGTTCATTAAAGTATCAACAGGACAAGATAAACTTGCCAAACAATAAGCACGCGCATTAGCGTTTGTTTCAAGTGTAACTAACATATACTAGAGTATCATTTCTCGTACGCCTTGACATGTGCGATTCAAGCTGTTTACACTAGTTGTTAGTGGGAAATATTGAACATATATTTGGATCTGTCTACGAGAAATAGTACAGAAAAAACATTACACAGGTGGATTTAAGCATTTACAAATAGTAAATCATATTTTTTAGTTGTATTCGTGCTTGTAGGGACTAAGGATTTCATATGAAATTAGCGGCTTAGCAATCCGCTTAAAGGCGTGCCGCACTATTAACCTTTCGCATTACGATCGAGTACTACTGTACTGTACAAGTGAGTATATTTTGCGACACGAATAGGCTTGAGCGCAATGAAGTAAATAACCGAATCAAATTTGTTAACTTATTAAATGGATATAAAAAAAGATTAACAGAAGATACGAAACAATTGGGCAATACTGTGCAATAATGTTTAAATAAATAAATAAACTAGGAGCTGAATCGTCATATTTGCTGCAATTAATGAAACTCGATTAATAAAAAAGGTTCGTTCGTTAGACTTGTACAGTCGACGCCTCATTGACGAGCGAGCAACAGCGCTTGGTAAGAGGTGCTATTAGCCCGAAGAAATAATACTAGCTCGCCTAAATTATTTAATAAACTTTTTAATAAGCACTAAATTTTTATGGTTCGCACACGATTCGTTACTAAATTACTCGCTTCTCGACTAAAATACTGGCCCAATCCAAAGAAGCCTTATGTGGCTATGGACTTTGGTGTTTATTGGTTTTTAAATTAACTATTGCTTGTCAGTTACCTACTAACCCTCCTCCCCTAAATAAAGGCTGGTATTGCACCATTAACTTCTGATTGTCCTTAACATCATATGACCAACTTTTTTCCCCGATTACATCCAATAAAACTATTAACCACTACTAAGAGTGCTGATAAAGATGCGATCATTATCGCGCTATTATTCAACAGGCGGATGTAATTCGTCGCTTGAACAAATGAAGAACGAACATTCGCCTTCAGTATTTGGGTCGTTCGTACGATCGATTTCCAAACCAGATAAATAAATAGTCATGTTATCGACATTTGTTCGTGCTAAATCTGTATTGTGCTTTGTAATGGGGACGGGACAGTGATGACGGAAAGATCCCCTTAAAACTGCCCGTAACAATTTCTATAAACATATCTAGCGTTATGTACTACTAGCGAATTGCTAGTGATCAATCACAAAAGTTTTGATGAACGTTGACAGCCTTTGAAGAAGAGATATGCTGTTTTCTTAATAACCTAAGTATCAGTTTGAAATACAGCTGATGACTGTATAGGATATAGACAATAGAAAATGTAGAGGTAGGCAATTTCTAAATTATAATCAAGTAAATTAAAAGAAATATTAATTCACAAAATGATTACTTACAGTTTTTGTCAGCGATGTTTTTACAGAGGCCTGTGTTGTGGCGATGTGATTTCTTAAAATCACATCTGAATTTTTATTTCTTATAAACGATTGTTCAGTACTCGCATCGCTATTAAGATCGTGTTTTTTATTACTGGAGACTGAATTTGACCTATTAGTTTGTAGACGAAGATAAGCCGGCATCAATATTTTTCTTTGCGTCGTTACGTCATGAGATGTGCCGACAGTGGCGTTTACATTTGACGGTTTGTTTGTACTCTCAGTATAATTTGAAGTTAGTGAAATAACAGGCATTTCTTCCATTTTGTTGGACAGCTTTAGTGATGTGGCGACGAATTTTTTCAAGAATGAAAGTACCAAAAAGTAGCAGAATGCCGACTGCCATAGCTTCATTATGCCCACATCCTATGCACTATGTTTTGTTTCACATTATTTAGAGGAACTCTCACTTTTGTTACAGATTATTGAATTCACAGCTTCTTCTATTTTAGTTATGAAATATTTTTGATGTAAGAATTAAGAAATAAAAATATTAAACAGTCTAGTATATGTATGTACAGTCTTCATAAATACTTAAGGGATTATGCCCGTCGATACGTGAAAATAAATTATCCATATGAATTATTTTTGACTATATAACTATTTTATTGTAAAAAGAAAACCATAAGAATTATAGAAATTATGTAATAAATAAAATGAGATAAAATATAAATATCAATTTAAAACAAATAATACTGCAATCAAAATTGTTGTTTACCGCAATTTTTACTCAGTATTAAAGTGGTCTAAAATAGTAAAACATATTATTTCGCAAATGTTTATCCTTCTTTCTACAAATCGAAAGACAAGGTTTACACAGATACTATTGGCTAAGCGTATGAAATATGAGTATCAATAATATATATAAAGTTGTATTTACTTTAGCAAATTATGATATTGTAATACGCTTCATAAAAAAAAATTATCCTTCAATAAGGAAAGGAAGAAAGTTTACTCGTATTTCAATTGAATTTTTATAACTAACAATAAAATTTACTTTTACATCATTATGTGAAAAGTACGGATATATTTTATTGTTTACAAATGAAATATATTGCACAATAGCATTAAATAATAACGAACAGAAATATCCTAATCTAAATACTCACAAAAGTCACTATCTAACATCGCCCTTACAAATGTAACATTCACAAATTGGTTCAAAATAATTTCTCTGATCAATGTAAACACTAAGCCAATTACTCGATAACCTTTTCTAAAAACTTTTCTTTGCAAGGGTACAAAAATAACACATCCTACAATAACTCTGTCAAAATGCGTTGTTATCACAATAACATTTTTATTGAGAACAGTAAACCAAATGAATTAATCAATAATAATTTAAGACAATACAAAAACATGATAAAAATAATAATAATCAAGGTTTGCGAAAAATTTGATTTTGTGTCGCAATTTTGTTTTAATTTAATATTGTATTATATTTTATTATAATAAATTATATTATTAATTACTAATTTTATTTTAGTCATGCAATGTTCGCAAATTTAGGTAATTTCATAATATATTTTAATCTAAAACTGCACGATAATAACTATTTGCTTACGTAGTTTATAAACAAATATCAAGCATTTATAATAACACCAAGTAAAGTTTTTAACAGCGAACAAAATATTAACGACAATCCAGAAGGAAAACTTTCACTATAAAATTAATTGAAAATTGTGAAATATTTCTACGCAATGTATTTTAGCACAGTTTTATAGTGTAACATTTGGGGCAAAAAATGTGGAGCGGTCGGGAGCCACCGGGAAACTGAGGGGCTCCTATAGAAACGCCATTCTTGTTTCCCTACTATCGCAACAAGTCGCTTGTATTGACAAACTAGAAGTTAACTCGTGAATCAAATCTGAGTTTGAAAATTAATTGGCACTAATAAAAATATGCCATGTGTATTAGATTTGAAACGTGAACAGACAGATTGCTGATATTTGAGTAAATATAAACTAAGTATAATGTACATGGTGATTTTGAAATCGAAAACGAAAAGAAGCGATCGTTGAACGAGAATTTATAGTACGGGCTTTTATAATAGAATGAGAATAAATTTGTTTACAGATCTCTCGGTTAATTCAGATCGGGCGCGTTCAGTAGCAAAAGTTTAATTTACGTAAAAGGTATAAGGCGCTTGAAATACAAGAGTATTTGTTAAGGTGTACTGAGCACGTCGTTATTTTTGGTAATTTTACAATGTTTACAATGTTTAATATTCTAGGACATTATTCACACATGGCCGTCTGATCCTAAACAGAGCTTGTGCTATGGAAACCAGATAACTGATATACTACATATATTAACACTTTTCTTTTGTAAATACGTACATATACAGATAATTACACCCAGACACAAGACAAACAGACATTTTCATGCACATAAATGTTTCCTGGGTGGGAATCGAACCCACGACCTGCGGTGTGAGAGGCAAGTATCTTACCACTGCGCCCACCGGTCAGTTAGTTTGTTTACAGTCGTATATCTAATTAGGTGAAAGACACCTCACTTTCATGGTCATCGTTACGGCTCCTAAGACTGCAAACATTGTTAAGCTTCCCCTTGGAGAACGAAGCAACTAAATAAATATGTAAAACAAAAATAAATCGATTAACTTGTACGTAATTAAACTAATATTGACTATTTCGACTATAACGATTTGGATGAAATTTTGTATTGATATATGGTTTTATTTTTAATTTTATCTGTATAGGTACCTATGCTATAAAAACACGAATTTTCGCAAAAACATAAAAGCTAACTTTTAAAGCGCCATCTTTTGGGCTTCGATTGTTTTCAGTGATTGATAAATATGTTAACAACAATATAAAATCTGTGGAATGTCGAGATTACATTTATCATCCTAAGCAACAAACTTGAAAAGTAGAAGTCAGGATCACTGGAGCGGTCTATTCTATGTAGACGGGTAATTGTGGTATATTCAGCTACGAGTTTACGACAGTCTACGTAGACGACAGTTAGTGCGAAAACGAGCAGACGAGTAATCATTATAATAAGAAAAGTATCACATACCAGGATAGCAACGAATCTATCCTTGTTCTGGAGACTTTTTTACTTTAGCCACACGCTATATTTTGATCCATCTTCCGTGATCCGATCCACGATCCGTCGTTTCTTCTTACATGTGGCTATACAATGACCTTGCCTTTTATTAGTTTAATGTTGATACTGATTGGTTACTCACAGATTACTTATTAAGGAAAACAAAACCGACTTTAAATTAACTTAAGAGCCTGTGTGAATGTGGATCAATGAGGGCACTTTATGGTCTGCCCGCAGTGTGATATTTTTCGAGATTATGTATGTATGTTTGTATGTACATGTTCCTTCTATTGTGACATTCTAAAGCCTAAAAGGCTTGACGGATTTTGATGATCGAGGTGTCATTCAATTCGTTTTTCCCCGGAATGTCATATACAGTCAGACGGAATTTCTTTTTTTTTGATTACTTTGCGAAGAACGTTATTGACTGATTTTTGTCAATCATAAACTTGAATCTTGCACCTGAAAAAACGACAAGTCTTTAACCCTGCTACCTAGACGCCGCTAGCCAGTGGAGAGACTTGGACTTTGACGGTGGGCCTTTTTATGTGAGGAAATGTATACGCAATCCACCCTCATGGGGATAAGTACGGATTATCTCGGATTCGCACAGTCTAAAACAGAGTGTTCCTCCCACGCATGTTGACAGGGCTACGGGAACGCTGTCGCACACATCCGCGGCCTCGTCTGCGCCAGCAGTTGAGGCAGCTCTAACTCTGGGCACGGCAAGCCTCCCCACTTCTCCAGAAAGGCGCACCGGAACACGGAGTGCGCTCCCTACACGGCCTTTAGCTATAAGTGACGACTTCTCCTGAACCCGTCACCCGAAGGCCATGGGAGCCAGTAGAGCAAGTGGCTTTCCCAGTCCCTAGCGGCAGATCTGATGTTAGGTCTCGCCGCCAACCGCAAAATAGCAGCAAAAACGGCTGCGAGGGCTAGGGTCAATCGCGTGCGGGCAAACGCCGACACTGACGGTAGACCTGACCTGTAACAGAACCTGACCGAGAACAGATGGTCTTGAAATGGGGGTTACGATAAGAAATATCATAGCGCGTCGTTCAGATGCCTTAATAAAAGATGGACCGATAACATTACCCTATTTTCAGTAATAATAAAACAGACTAGAAGCATGGCAGATTAACACTTTATATCTGAGTATTCTTTGTGTTATAAAAGATGCGATTAAAAAATCAAAACAAAAGATACGATACAGGAATAATCCTGTCAGATAAAAGACAATTCGACAACGAGGCGAAGCGATGAAACCACTATATGGCCCCTAAAACTCGTCTCAAACGACCGAGCTCTCGCCAATTCAAACATTTAACATTGATAAACAAATAGCAGATTGAAACGTTAAAAAGATAAGAAATAGCTTCGAACATTACAATTGATTTGCTAAAGACAGAACTCTTCCAGACTTTTAGGTCTTCTAATTATGGCGGTTGACTGACCGGTTGGCGCAATGGCAAAACACTTGTCTCGCGCCGCAGGTCGTGAGTTCGATTCCCACATAAGTCAAACATTTGTATGCATGAACATGTCTGTTGTCTTTAGCCTGGATGTAAAGACCACCGGAGGACGGGCAGCAGCGTCCTTTTCTCAGTACGGTGGAACATACTGCGATCGCCA
>DWLR01004322.1:0-12257 GCA_018246295.1 Papilio alexanor hazarajatica | reverse complement strand
TAGTATACTCTGAAAGAGCTTCATTTACCAGTGATAGTCTTTGCCTTTTAACTACGGCCATTCTTTTCGTTTTTGACACAAAAGTATATCGGGAATAACTCCTTTCTTTAACCGTAGATTACATTTTTATCCTTTCTATTTCACTATGGTATATTCAATATAATTAACTGTATCTTCCTTAACCTAAAATAAATCATCAACCATCAAAATTTCGTAAAACCGCAATAGGAATAAGCAAGCTCTTTAGAGAAATTTTTAATGAACTTTTGTAAACTAGGTTAGTTTTAGACCGAATCTTCTACTGCTTAATAGTTAATTCACACTAAGCTGTACATAAATAGCGTACTTACGTTAAAATGATCTTCACAACAAAATACAACCAATAATGGAGATACATTATCCCTTCTCATCATCTTACACAATTTTTTTCATACAATCACATCGCGTGGAATACGAAAAAACACTTTATCAGGTGCTTCGGTACCATACAATACTTTTAAGAAGGTTTTTTTTAACTTTTTCCATGATTCTTATAGCAATTAAAACTGAAAATAAGTACTAAGTAACTGAAACGATTTAGTAAACAAGCACGAGGCACGACGCACGGTCAATGACGTCATCAAGAGCGCGCGCTAAATGGTGGCGTTTGAACGAGTCAAATTTATTCAATGATTGAAATTTTACTTTGAAAAATGATTTGGCTATTTTTAAGCCTATTTAATTTTTTTCTATGTTATAAAGATGTAAATGATTAATTTAAGAAATAAAAAAAATCATGCATATTCCCTATTAGTACTATTAAAATAGAAGGTTGACATACTTCGTGCAGCCATGACTTTAAGACACAAATCGTTTAAAGAAGGTTTTATAAGTATAAAGGAAAGTTTTATAAACGATCTTAGAGAGATAGCATCGTAGAGGTTTGTGTCTCTAACACTTGCCACTTGCCAGGCCATAAAAAACAAGGCCGTAGTCATAATTATTACATAAAACTCGAATGATTATTTTATTACTAATTTTTCTATAACTTCATTCATAACGTATTTTTTATGGCCACATTCATTTTTTAATCGCTATAGTCCTTAAAATCCCTGATAGAATCCTAACAGATAAAAGTAAAAACTTCAAAATGCATTAATTATTTACAAAGCTAGTTTCACTCAATATATATAAACATAATAAAAAGCATAAAGGCTCTGGGGGTCTCTCTTAACGCGGTGTGCTTAGTGGATGCCTTGGACAACGGAGATGCGATTCTCCGTTCTGTGCTCGGTGCGTACGACGATCAGGCGTACGAAAGACTAATGGAGGAAGCAATGAAAAGTTCATTCAATAAGGAGCCTGTCAACCAAAGCTTCCACAAATATCTCAAACCATTGATGCAAGGACAACTATAAACATGTCATGTTCAGGCAATAATGTAAAGTAACAAGAAGTCATTGATCAACTTTACAATAGTCTTCTAACAGTGGTAGAGTCCGCAACAACATCTATTGCACGAATGGTCCACTCGACCGGTGAAATACCACAACCTCACAGAAGACAAGCGTGCAGTAGAAGTTCTTCTCATTTTGTTTGATGAGTGAGTAATAATTAATAAATAACTAATTACAGTCCTCTTCTCGTTCTTCTCTTCTTCGTTATTAGAAAATGGTGGGAAGTGAGAGAGGTTTTGAAGGAGATGGATAGAAAACCTCCATTTTCTTTACTATCTCCTCCTCTGTCTATTAAAGCAGGTCACAGATGCCTATGACTATGGGTAGAGCTATACCTTCTTGTATAAAAAAAGTTTAAAATAAAAAGACAACTAATAAAACTAAAATATATTATATTTGTATATTTTTAATGTTTCTTACTTATTATACAATTTTTTTGCGTTTACAAATAAGTCACTCAACATAACTAGGTACTTATGAATTCTAAAATTTAAAAGTTAAATACTAACAAAAGTTGCTTACCCTGATCCTAGATATTTACCTATTTAAATCACGAATATATATGTTTATTTTGTTTTCTTTATTTAATCTTCTAGTAATATTAAGCCACACCCTCGGAGTTTATTAAGCTATTTCCCTTTCTTAGCGTAGTAAAAAAAATACAACTCCTAATTTAGATTCTAAATTAGAATGCGGAACGGTGGAGAGAAAGAGAGAGAATGGCAGTGAAAAAACATTTTTTTTTCTTAATGATTCGCTTTTTTGTATTTAACGCTGTTCGGTGAATTTTATGCAGGTCGGTGAAGCTATCAAATTAAAATAAATAAAACTTTATAGTTGTCTATATATTCTAATAAATCATATGTACTGTCAAATAAAGTTTGTATTTGTCTAAAAAAATAACCTATGCACTATCCTACGTGTAAATAAGATTTTCGCAATTAGATATAGTAGTGATTATTATGAATTGAAAGTTTCATATTGGTCGAATATAAAATAACAATATCTCATAGAAGATTAGTTACTTGTTTATCAAGTTATTCAATAACTTGATATACAACTTAATGGTTGTTAAGTGTTTTTAAATAAAAAATGCATTTTTTGTACATTAAGATGTTCATGCATAATCTATTTAGAGTTACGTACACTTCAACGTCAAACGGAAAAATATATAAACTATAAGCTGCATCTAAAGCAGTGGTTAATTAGACTGATCTTTTTTATATGTTATCCTTCTAAGTTACGGGACCGAAGTAATTTTAGGTGGTATGGAATTATCACATAACTAAATTTATAGATAAAAAAATGAAAAGTAAAATAAATGCTATTTGTCACATTAAATTATGACTAAGGTTTATTCGTGTGACATGGCGTAATAACTGTTCTTACTGAATAGCTAAATATATTATAATCAAACTAGTGGGAACTAAATAAATTATACAAAATTGTTGACAACAATAATGTAAAGCTGAAGCCTAGAGTGGATGCGCTGCTGAAGCAGCCGAATTCTTCAACTTGGACCTGATATCTAACGTTGTAAGGAAATCTGCAGGTGTTTTCTGAAAAGATAAAATATCGTTGTAACATTATGCCAAATACCTAAGAATAGGAATAAAACATTGAGCACTAATTAAAAAACCTATCAGAAAGGACCTATCAGAAGACAAGTATACCGTATCAAATTTAAAATTAATAATTTTATTTCGTCCAAATACACGTAGCTTTCACAATCGGACTGTAATCTTAAAACGATCCATTGACTACAATAATGTGAATTTAATATGTATTAATGCGTAATGTTTTTTCGTCCATTGTAGCGTCGTTATTAATGTTGAGTCGATTATCAATTTTCAACACTATTTTTTTTTAGTTTATTATACATATAAAAAAGTTGAAAATATAATTTTAAAGTAACTCACAAATAAAACAAAAAGAACAAAAACATTTTGAACATTATTACCTGGCTTAAAGCTTAAACAAATAAACTCACCTGTACAAACAGCACTCAATGACGTGGAAGCTGCGACTGAAGACTGTACCGAAATGTAAAAGAGTGGGCAGGAGTTAATTGTCCAATATCCCTCGCAAGGGTTCTGAAGACTTATTTCTGTGTTTCCTGTGGTAGCTAAAGTTTGACAGGTAACCGCACCTTCGTCGAGACCCGAAAGAGTAGCATTTTGTCTGCAATCGAAAATTCGAGTAAATACACACCGGAATTATTACTGAATTTTGTACACTTTGTTATCCACAATAGAGCTTTGAAACAGTTTGTTCAGTAGAACAATTACTAACAAAATAAGTGGGCACTCATTTCTTGGTAGTAACCAAGAAATGAGTGCCCACTTATTTGCATTAGTTTTATTTATTTATCGAATTAACGATTATCAACAAAATTACGTGTATTGGTTTTATGTCATATACAATATATGTACATAGATTAAGGTAATAAGTAACATGTAATTTTACTTATATATATAATCACAGCGTATACATAAGGTATAAGGTAAAGTCAAAAGAAATTGAAGAGCTAATGTAACACTGTGATACGAAATTAGAAAATAAAACGACGTCGCGACGGCACTTGGATTTAACATCCTAACGATTTCTATACTGACAAATTATAATGAAATATATTAATTGTTATTTTATTACCCCACACAGGACAAACATTTGTGTGCATGAACGTGTCTGTCTTGGGACTGGATGTAAGGACTACCGGAGGACGGGCAGCAGCATCCTTTTCTTAGTACGGTGGAACATACTGCGATCGCCAACCCGCCTGCCAAGCGTGGCGATTATGGCGCATTTCCCCCAAATGATGTTATCAATGGGGGAGGCCTATGTCCAGCAGTGGACGATCACAGGCTGAGGTGATTGTAATTGATAGTAAATAAATTCCTTCAATCGTCTGCGCAATCTATGTATAAGACAATGGTGTCCTAAATTTATATTTTGATGTATACGTTCTGTGAGTGAACGAACTTCAACGGAGAAACGACTAAGAAGCTCCGGGTTATGAAATAGATTGTTTTAAAGTTTGTAAAGGAATGACATGTCTTTTAAAATGCGCCTGTCAGATAATTTAATGACGTCAAAAGCCTTAAGTCACTCAGATTGTACAGCTCTTGTTTTTTTTGTCCATTAAAATTAAAATAAGTGAAGCGTCTCTGTGTGGTTTCGATACGATTTTTTGAACATAATAATTTGGGTTCCACACTACCGAACAATATTCGAGATTGCATATTAGTTAACTTTAATTAACTGACTAATACACACATATATACTCGCGAAAAACATGGGTCAGTCGTGTAATATGAATGTATAGTAATGGCTTAAAAACAAATTTAAAAAACTAACCTGGGTTGAGCCGTCACACGCGAGAAGCAAACCACCAAGTTTCCAGCTCCGGCGCCACTACGTGAAATGCGAATTCTCCTGTTGTTATTACTTTGATAGAAATAATTTGGGCTTATTGCATAGAAGTTGATGTATCCAGGTTCCACGAAATCCTGGAATTGTCTGGTACCTGACGTCGTGTCTGAAGGATATGTTGATCCGCAAGTTGGATTGATAATTCTTCGACCAACTGAAATCGGAATGGTTTAGAAGAATTAATTAACTTTAAATTCATTTATTTTTTGTAATTATTACCCTGCAATAATTACACTTGTGAGTTAGTATCATTAACAAATAATTTAATAAATTTGTAAAGATAAGACGATAAAATATTAAAACAACTAACTGTTGTACAGAGGAGAAAGTAGTTTTGTATCATTAAGACTTACCTTGAGCAATTCTATCTAGTACTGCGTTCATAGTAATTTCAACATTGGTTCCTTCAGTATTCAAAGATATAGTTTTAATGTCATTGTGTACGTCTCGTACCATACTCCATAAATTGTCGTACTGATTCGTTGCAGTTGCAAAAAGAATCCTTAAATCTGCAATTATAATTTGTTTTGATTTAAATGTACATTTTGCATATCATATGTATATATTTTCGTTGCTTTTGAATAGTAAAACGTAATACACAAAACATCGCACTCTCTCAGACAAAAAATAAGCCATGTAACAACAACAAACTAACAAAATAATATGCAGTACTAACCGGGAACAGTCTCGTTTAGAATTCTGGCTTGTTCCAAGGCGTTTGGTGTGATTTGTATGTTGCCGCTGCTGAGTAGGAATAATAGAACTGACGAATTTCCACCGACATAGTTTGTGGTTCTCTCATTTTCTAATTCATTGTGCATCATTATACGTATGTTGGTCAAAGTAGATTCCATATTCACTCCTGACATTACT
Source organism: Papilio alexanor hazarajatica (assembly GCA_018246295.1). Taxonomy (NCBI): domain Eukaryota; kingdom Metazoa; phylum Arthropoda; class Insecta; order Lepidoptera; family Papilionidae; genus Papilio; species Papilio alexanor. The sequence goes on along the minus strand of DWLR01004322.1, from coordinate 6,516 downwards.
GTGAAAAGAATTAAATTTGTTTAAAAAAAAGTTATATCGCCATCTACAATAAAAATCGGTCAATACACCCGCCGCACATTGTTCATTTTAAACAAAAACACAACACTAAGTGCTCTAGTTAAACATAGTTTAAACTAGATTTACTATAGTATTTAATATATTGTCTATATACTTACAAGTTTGATGTCTTACTATAGTATAGTTAGTATGGAAATCGGATATAGAGAACGTTTTGTTGACAATGACGCTGCCATCAAAAGCGCTCAGTAGCGTTACACTCGATCCATATTTGCTGACTTCGATGTTGTCGAGTAGGTAGGATATCGCGGGGTACACGGCCTGATACTGCCACATGGCGTCTAGCACAATGTACAAGTTAGTCTTGAGCCGGTAGTCCACTGACGTCGCTTCCGTTGTGATGCAGTTTAGGTCATTCAAGTTGTTAGCTGAAATAAGAATTTTTATACATTTTTCGTTTAAATTAAATGCGTACTGTTCATCGTTGTTTTTTTTTTATTTGCAATATTAAACTAGAGATTAAAGACTTTACGGTATGGTTGATATCGATATCGTTTTTCTGTGTTAAATATTTTCAGGTAATCTATCGCTAAGGCTGCCATCGTATTTCTTTCTTTTTTTCATGTAGTCTTTGATCTGCATAAGCTAACAGAGGTTTCTTCTTACTAATATACAATATTAACAAATGGTATCAGTTAAAATTTGTATAATTACTGTTTATTACTATAATTGTTGATTATAACGGTAATAACAATTTGAAACTTACACGCGTATGTCTGGAAGTTAGCGACGGCGCTGTTAACGAGGTCCTCCAGGCCGCCGGTGATTGTTCCTCTGAGAGGTATGTTGGTATCCAGTGCCGCGGCAAACGTGTAGGTCTCCGACGCCAAGTTCGCAGCCGTTATGTACTGCTGACTCAGTGCCTGGCGGTTGCAGGCTCGGAGGTCAGAGTTGTAAACTCCGTTCTGTAAAAGATCGTTGATCTCATAAAAATATATCTTCTCAAATGTAACTATATATAAATATATTTGTTTCAAATGGGAATTTAACAAAGTAGATACAAAGTTTAGACACCCAACTACTTTTGTATAAATTGACTGAAATATGATGATGATTATTGAATCAAAACGTAAAAAAAAAACTATTAATAATCATTCTCACTACATGTGCGAACCCGGGTCGCTAGTATACGTATGTATGGTATAGGTGTGTAGTGGTCAACTCACTCTTGAGGTATAATACATATCCAACAGCTGTGACAACTTTAGGGTACTTGAAACGCTTAGTATTGAGGACAACGTTGTGCCCAAAACGAATCCGTCGATGTCTCCTCGTATCTCAGGGTCGGTCATCTCAACGTTAATGCGGCTGTGCAGCATAAAGAATCTGGGCGCTTGAGAACTGTTCCAGTTCCCTGCCGTGCCCACAGATATCGATGGATTGCCTCTTTCTGTTCCTTGAATAAGTACCGCTTCGGCAAGATCACCTGTAAATATATTTTAAACTACAGAATATATAATTATTTCCATAATGAAACATCAGTATGTAGCTTTAATTGGATAGGAAAAGCAAATTACGTAAGTGTACCAAGTGTATCAAGAAAGTCTGTAATTGTTTTGTGAAAGACCATATTTTTGTTAATGGCTGAATGGATCGAATCACGAACTGCTAAACGAAGATTGTGAATTATGAAAGAAAGTAAATAAAATATTCCCAAAGATTTTTAGATTTTTAGTAGACTTAATATCATACCTGATAACGTAGCTGGGTAGATAGAAGTGACACTTTGTTGCACGTTGTTGTAGTTAAGAAAGCTGCTCTTGGCTAATTCAAGTACTGGCACTTGCTGTAGTTCAGCCCCGGCTGCTATGCCGGCTATGAGATGCCCTGCGGAGACAGCCCCCCACCGCGTGTTCACCACACCGCCGAGTATCGGACAAGTACTCTGCCCCAACACTTGACGCTCGGACTTCGTATCGCCAATGCCTGCATACTCGACGTCGTCATTTGGGTTGTGATGTTTCATATGACCATTTTTGTTCGCTGAATTTCTAAAATTAAATACGAACATAAAAATACAAGCGAATTAAGAACCTTCTCCTTTTTTTGAAGTCGGTTAAAATACTCACAATGTTGCTAAATCGATGATTTCAACGTCATCTTCAACGAGAGTGACGTCTCTGGCAGTCCGCAGAGCGCGATACTGAGACAATTGATTGCAGCTGTTCTCGTTTCCTCGCAGACGAGCGTCCACAGTTGTAGAGAGCATGTGGTGTAGAGCGCACTGCAATACATTAAAAATAAATATTTAATAATTCAATGACATTTACCATCTGAATCGCTATTACACCCAGCCAGCATGTATCAAGCTGTCATAGTTATTAAAACTTTTATATGTACAATATCATTTGCTAAATTTCTAAGACCTACATCCACCTCCATTGCTGGACGTCTGATGTCTTAAAATGCAGGGATATACTGAGAAGTTCACCATCTGCCACATTTTAGACAGTTAAACCTTTACTCCTACTGGGTTAAGGAAATGAAATAGTAATATTTTTTTACACCTTATCCGTATTTTACATTTTTATATGTTATGACGCATGTTAATAGCTGCATAAGAACACAATAAACTGTACAAAATATCATCCGAGGTTACCTTCAATTCAGAGTTCACTGTAGTGTTGCTAAGTACTTGCAAGTTACCAGGAATAATCCTCGTCAACAGTAACCTGTGTCTATAAAATGAATGGAAGGTTGGCGCAAAAGGAAGAATTGTTGACGCAGCGCCTAAATTGACCTCGGGCTGGTGGAATTCAATACCGTCTTGTCTGTACCTGAAATGGTATTTATAGACTATCAGATGCAACCAAGAAATAAGCCTAAGATTTACTTCATTTTACTTCCCTAAAATACACCTAAAAGGTAGGACCAAAACTGTGAAATCGTAAAACATTTTCCGGATCTGATACTAATACGATATAGATTTGATACTAGATAATATGTAAGGATAAGGAAAGAGGTGAGGAAATGATGGAGCTTGCGGCTTTTCATTAATCAGACGAAACGCAAATGTATACACAGTTCTACTTCGTCGTGGGGATACGGTGAGGTTATAGTTAGGTATGATTATATCTCAGGTCGAGCCGGCACGTTCGAGAACCAGCCCCTGTTGCAACTGGCTCTATTATTTGGTCGTATATTTAGGATGTACCCAGATTCAAATGTTGCCTGTACCCCTATAATATTCTGATGTGAAACATTATTTATTGGGACTTACGTGTGGAGTAGCATAACAGCAAGTTGCCTCAGATCGACATTGACGTTAGGGTTGTCCTCGATCTTGCGTATGATGTCGATGAGCACGGGCATGGTGGTGGGGGGCAGGTTGTTTCTATCCACAAGCTGGGGCACTGTGTAGCATTCTCTTAGCTCTGGTGCTAAACTCGACTGAGCAGTTAGTTGGGCTCGAGCGCACGGTATTGTGATTAGAATCACCGCAAGCCAATACATCTTTGTAATATCTATAAAAGTACAGTTTATCAAGGGCAGCTTTTAAACATATAACGCATTCTCAACTGTTGTAGTTCTTTACAAAGTTTGAAAAAATTGATTAAGATGTACCCAATCATCTATTGTCTATGAAATAGTATTCGTGATGTAGATCCGTAAATATTTCTATTACGTTTACGCAATAACATGAGACCTTAGTCCGATGACATTACTGGACCTACCTGGACAATTTACGAAAAGTGAACATTATTAAGTAATCTAACTACACTAACGGAGATATTGTAGTACCGTCACTAGCTAATAAGAAGGACGGGCAGGTGAGACGTGAGGCTGCATGCGAGTCTCAGGTTATTATGTAATGAGTTGTAGATGAAGAATTCTACCTACCCTCTTCTAAATTAATCCGCTTGTGTAAGAGTCGATAGTAACCGACATTATAATGTTAGACATTTAGTAAACAGTATCCTGGAGAAAAAGGAATATTTGACATGTGTTGCAACATTATGCATACATTATACACTGCCATTGCATAAGAATGTCTTACAACAACTATCTTGCATTACGCGTTATCCAACAAACAAAATGCCCGATACGATAATGTAAATCGATGACTAGACAATGGAATTTGTAATAACAATATAAAGTTATCATTAAAAACAAGGTGTGCCCGAGGAAGGACTGTCATGAAGATTTTATCTTACGTTAACTTACTTTAAGGATTAATACCATTATTTAAGCTATTAATTACAAATGTATAAAATAAATAATTAGAACGATTTTTCTTGTACTTATGATTGGTTGCTCAATAGCAAACTGTTTAGGATACAACCCCTATTTCTATACCCTGGTAGAGGCTAGCATACATTACCGAGTCTCATTTTTCATAGCTTTTTGATTGGTTGGGGTGTCGAGTATCCAGCCAAAAGGAGTCTATCCGATTTTATATATAAGACATATTTACTTACAACATGTTTCCCTTCATGAGTTATGTAGAAAATTATGGCTAAGAATACGATTTAAGATTTGTTGTGTTTAATTTAAATCTTTAGCTATAAAAAGGCAGGCAACAAATTATCTTAAATCACAAAATTGATTAAAATATGACCTAGTTAAAAGCAGGCTTTATTACAACTTTTAACAACCACATTTTTGTTTATGAAAATGGTCGTAAATAAACAAAAATTACAAACTATGAATAACAATAAATGTACTTCAATATAAAAAGAACGTTAAATATTTTGCGACATTATTTTGATTTTCATCTATCTTCGTTTATCGTAATGAAATGTCAACTTATCAAATATTTGTGGAAAATAAAGTCAAACAACCATTTTAAATATACTCATTGGCTAGTTACCGAACTTATGAACCAACATTTATATTTTATTTACACGTAAACACATATTTTCGGAACGGCTATTGTCAGTGTTTTTTCAATTTCAAACTCATGATTAACTTAGCTCGAATCCTTGTTTACATTTAATTTCGTTTGTAGAACTACTCATTCTATTTGCCTAGATAACAGTCACCTAATTCAATAGAACTGATAGTATGAAACTAAAAGTATGTCATCAGTATCAAGGACTTTTATTCGTTTTGGTATGCGTTAGAATTATGTTGTGAGATATATAATATACAGTTCAGTAACAGTTTGTTCAAAGACTTGTAAGGTTGTAGATATACTAGCGAGAAAGTGAAAGCTACAAGAATATTACCTACAACATGAAACGAAATACGTTGTCCACGTTCTGTAGATTATTGTACCGGTATGACTAATAATATAGTGCTAGAACATTTTATAGTTTTGCTAATCAAATTACTGCTGCCAAAAGTATTTTATAGATACATGAATTTTTTTTTATAGGTATCTTCAAAATACTTTTTTACTAGACAATAAATTAATACGATATTTGTTTACTATATCTACTTAGGGTGGTTAAAGTTAACTTGAATTAAATTAAGTACTATGTATTCTGTAAAGTACAAAAGAACTCGCCCCAGGCGAGTTTCGCTCCTTCCTCGCATCCTTTTATTTTACTATCTTAGTTAATCTTAGTTATTCGAGGTAAAACCACTATGCGCTCGTCTATTTTAAAAGTGTCTTCTTTTTTAAAGTGAAGATATTGAAAACAAAGAAATGTATGTTACATTCAATTAACACTTAACTAATTTGTATTGTTTTTACATTTGTGTGAAGGCAGTTTTAGTTATTGAGCATATATGTATATTTGATCATAAATTTACTTACAGTACAGTACTTCACATATAGAAAAAGGAATAAAGTGCAGTATAAGTAAACTAGATAACCTTGTTTTTCGCAGATATTATCAGAATGAATCCGCTTTCACTTTGGCACTTTACACTTCACTGTAGCACGCCTAACAAAGGCATGTCCACTTTAAGACTTAATTATTAAATACAACAGTATGATTATTATTGAGTAAAGCACAGTAAATTCGGTCGCGCCCAACGTGTACCTGAGACTTGTAAAATAAAGGGCAACAGTTTTCACGATAAGATAATAAAAGCAGGTCTAGATAAATTCGTACCAGGCGATAGCCGTGCGCTGTATGTGTTATCTCGCATTATATCTGTTTTTTACTCGCGATTATACCGATAGTGCTGATTATGATGAAATCGAACGCGTTTGGTTTCTAAAAAGCTTAATTAGATTCGGAAACTTTGTGATATTACGATGACGAATGCAAAAGTGGCTGAAGATTTTTTAAAATTGGCAATGAGTAATTTCTGGATGTCACTTCTAGAGAACTTACTATTAACTAAAATACTTATTGGTGTAAAGTAAATAATTATTAGTAAAAAATGAAATAAAAATATTCCTTTGTTCAACCAATAACCATAAAAATAACTATCTTAACTATGCAAAGTTTGATCCAACAAAAATAACCGACGAGGATGGGATTCGAACCCACGCGTGCAGAGCACATTGGATTAGCAGTCCAACGCCTTAACCACTCGGCCACC
>DWLR01004321.1:0-12260 GCA_018246295.1 Papilio alexanor hazarajatica | reverse complement strand
GTTGGAGCAAGGTGCGGGGAGTACGGTGGATGTCGCAGACATTCCAATTGTAGCTCATCTAACTTAGTGGTTGTTTGGTGTGCAGTGTGTGGTCTTGCGTTGTCGTGAAGCAGCAAGGGCCTAGAGCGATTGACCAATCTCGGTTGTTTAACAGCTAGTTCTTCCTTCAGCTAGTTCTTGCTTGCAGTTGCTGACAATAGATATCTGCCGTAATCATTTGGCCAGATTTTAGAAAACTGTAGTGAACGATACCGGCGCTAGTCCACCAAACGCTCATAAGTAAGTTTTTCTGAGTTAATTTTCGTTTAGGACAGGATTTGGCTGGGTCTCCAGGGTTCAGCCATTGCGACGAGCGCTTCTGATTATCGTAAAGGATCCACTTTTCATCACAAGTAATGATTCGATTTAATATCTCTTCATTATTGTGTCGGTTGAGCAAAGTAACACAGCAGTCGACGCGTGTTTGCAAGTTCAATTCACTCAATTCATGAGGTACCCATCGTTCAAGTTTTTTTTACTTTCCCGATTTGCTTTAAGTGGATTAATACAGTTTTGTCACTTACCCCGAAGCCTGCAGCTATCTCTGAAGTGCTTTGAGATGGATCCGCTTCCACAATAGCCCTTAATTCTTCATTTTCCACTTTGGTCTCCAGCCGTCCACGGGGTTGGTTCTGAAGGTCGAAATTTCCAGAAGGAAAACGTTGAAACCAAAAACGTACCGTGCTTTGTTTTGCGACACCAGCGCCGTACACATCATTAATCCTTCGAGCTGTTTTTGCAGCACTGGTGCCACGGTAGAACTCATACTCGTAAATATACCGATTATTCATTCCATTGTGCGGTAATAAGCGACGCTAAAGAAAAAAATAATGAGGAAAAAACAAATGAATGACTGTTTTCAATACTCAAATGTACCAGCTAAATGAATTTAAAAATTTGAATTTGGAATTCTTCACCAAAAAGGAGATATTTCAGATCAAATTAGTCAGTAATAATTAACATGGTTGCTGCACATATTGGCTTTGGCAATGGCTAGAAAAATCTATTATCCTTATAATCGTTATCTAAGATTTCGCAATTTAGTTACGATCGAATTCTACACAGTGTTCTTCTTTCTAGCTAGTGCGTATCATATTTCGATGATATTTGTACTTAACATCAGGTGAAAGTGACGTCAGACTGACAAGAGGCTAACTTTTTTGCTAGTATGTATATATGTTTGTATGTATGCCCGTTCCATTGTGACCTAGTGTAGTGTCAACGGCTTGAGCGATTTAGTCATACAGTCATACATCATCCGGGCTAGTCAGTCGGGCTCCTTGCTTTAATAAATTAAGTATTGCTTGTTATTATTATTAATATTGTAAAGCTCAGCTTTTCTTAAGCTGTTTAGGCAATGACGGTACATTTAATAAAGCCCTCCTATTTTGTGTAAAACGAATATCATTTAATTTTTTTTAAATAAAAATACAGATATACAAATTAAATTGTAAAATATTACTCAAAAGGAACATCCATTCTTACATTAATGAAACTATTTTTTATTTTGTTAAGATTGGTATTATTTCATTTTTTTTAATATATAATTATTTGCCAGCCTCGTGTAAGTTAGAGAAATCAATGGTTTACATAGAATTTATGTATACTGAATCCTCGAATTCTTTCGGAATCTATTTTAACTGTCGTACATCTACGTGTTTGTAGTTAAAATATAGATTAAAAAATAACTAAAAAAGAAAAATAATTCTCTCACTCCAAACAGGACTAAAAGTGTGAAATAAATGGACGTTTTTTGGACAGGTACGAATTATAACTGAATATCTTAATATACAGTTAGAATAATTTATTTGTTTATTTTCATTACAATTATTAAAATAAATTAAAACAATTTTAATATGTTCAATAATATAATTATGTGAAACTAAGGAAGAGTTAGTTTGTTTGAATGAGCTAATGTCATGATCTACCAATCAAATTTGAAAATATCTTTTCGCGTCTAACAGCACAATTATTAATTTATAAGCCATATTATACCACGTTACGACCCTTAGGAGCTGCGGAGGAACAGAGTGGGTACAATTAGTATTATAATAAATTTATGTACTACTAATGCCATCTACGATGATAAAAAATACACTGTTGACATTAACACGTCGGTGAAGCAAATAAAAAGATTATAGTCAAAGAAAAAAAACTCGCCCAACATACCTCGCTGTCTGTTTGTAATCTATAATTTAAAAACACTTAAAATGCGTACATTTTTTTTTGTTTCATTACATGCAGATCTCGAGACGTTTTCCTTAAATGGGAACACACAAAAAATAAATAAACAGATTTTCAAATTGCAATTACCAATTCAATTGGCGCCGGACGATCAAATTAACCACTGTGTCAAATCTGACGTCTCAATATAAAGTTTTTACGTAAACTTGCTGTATAACTTAAGTTTTAATTCTAGTTAATTATATGTGCCAGATGTTAGTCTAAGATATCCATGTTTAACTTTATCAAATCTAAAAGAGATATCTGTAAGGCAATATGGAAAGAAAATGTTAATTCAATTGTGAGTAATAACATCAACTTTTTTAACGTTATAAATGCTAATGTAATATTGTTTGTTTGTTACGCTTCTTCAATTTTAGGACTCAATAGAATATCATGAAATTTTACACACATTACCAGGGGTACATAAAATGACATAATAACTTTTGACGTTGTCTCACTGTCACATTACTAAAACAACTTTTATAACATTTCCAGATTTACCTAAAATTTCAAGTTATCATACGCGAAATCAAGTTACAAGATATTCTGAAGAAAACAATCTTTTAAAGTTTTATACAGCGAACAAGGTGGACGTCAAATTTAAAATAATTTCATTTAATTTTTAAGTTATTTATGGCCACGGCACATTTCCTTATAAATACACCTCAGCCAACACCTTATAAATACACTAAACGCAAACTGGTATCGTCTTAAATCTTCTGACATATCAGTTTTCTGTATATCTTCGGTATTCGAAGTGCCGTAGATGTATTGAACTGTTTCCTTCCAACGAAAATAATAAAAAATAAAATTGGTTTATAAACATTGCAATTCTGGGGCTTCTTCCTCCTTTTTTGAAGTCGATTAATAAACAAAGAACGCCTGAAAAGTTGTAGACAATAGCTAGCAAGATGTAAAATATAATATCTACGACATTAATAAGGATAAGATGGTTTCTGGGGACCTTTTTATTCATCCATATTTATTTATATGCGCCGAGAGGTTTTAGTCGCATTTTCCTTCTGCTCGGCTCCTGAGAGACCTAGCGTGATGTTAAATAGTCTTTGACCTTTCTTACTGATTGGGCTGTCAAATGCAAAAGTAACGTCTCAATTCTTATCGATACTTATTGTGATTATACTCTTGAGGAATACTGCAATAGTATAGACAAGTTGACATGACAGAGCTGTGCGTGGCCGCACGCAATATCAATTTCTTTCTAGACGTTCAAACGAAAGGAAAAACACAGCTATCTACAAAACTTTAAATCAACGGCAAACGTTAAATGATTTATGTCGAGTTAGAAACCACTGAATATGTGGTAACAACTGCCTTTTGTTTGTAGGAATGCTTAAACTGATATCCCTAATGAATATTCGATACTAAACGGTTGTGCAAAAAATCGTTTCTTTGGTACGTTTTTTTTTCTAATTCATTTGTGATCGAATAAATAACGCACGAATAGCGTTTTGTATCATTTGGAGGATACAAATCAAATGAATAAAATACTCACGATTAAATTTGAAAGATTTGTTGTGAAAAACATACGAAAGCATTATTAAATTCATCATCTCTGCTGTTCCCAGTTGACATGTGATAGCACAGTAATGGAACAGACATACATACACATACACCTGCGATATACACTCTGTTAGACGGGCAACTATATATACAAATTTAAGAATTAAAATTTTTGTACACCTTATTAAGGGTACAATTAAAGACATAGGTTACCTTTTATCCCGAAAATAAACTATTCCACAGGGATAGCAAAATATCGTTTTCAGGTTGTCGTGGAAATACTATATGTTTAGGCAATAACAAATTTTTACACATGTTACCTAATTCGCTGTTATTTTATGCAGAGTCAAATTAGAATAAAATCATGCGAGAAAAATAAAGAAACGAATACCTGCGGGCAAAAGATATCAACTGATTTATATTTGGAGCTAATGTGATTGCATATTTGTTCATCAAATCGATTAAAAGAATACAGTTGCAACATAAAATCTACATACAAACCTAATAAATAATGAGAAAAAAACTTTGAAAACGAATTAAATGAATTCACCATAGCTTTTAATTAACAACGCCCCATAAACAGTATACGTAAAACAAAAATTAACTTACAGAGTAAAACAATATAGATATGTAGGCATCTGAAATTAATGGTCGTCCAATACCGAAATTAACTTAGAAATTCCGAGTAGGCGGAGTTTGAAGTGGGCGTGTCCTGGAGGCGTGGTCTATCGGTCATTGAACCTCGTCTGTATGATATGTATGACTATGGCATGTACACATTGCCACCGGTTATGGTGCCTTAGTACCCTGATTTGCAATTCAACGATATAGTTAGTTTGCAAGTTATTTCAACTTGAACTAAGCAAGTGGTTTGGTTTAAGGGATGTTGGATTGTTAAGTATTTAAATAACTTCAAGTTGTTTTGTGGTAAACAAGTAAAATAGTAAATTAAGATTGTTCTTCGTTCTTTTGGTATTGCATTACTTACAAACTCTAGCACAAGTTACGTTTGGAAATTCTACGTTTCGAAAATATTCAGTTTAAAAAGATATTTTTTTTTGAATATTGTAATATTATTGTGAATAAAATGTTACATTAATAATATCATAATTAATAATATAGTACAAAAATAATACTATATTTTATTCAGGGCAAAAAAGGAGAATGAAATAATCCGTCAAGAAAACTCATAGTCATACTTATAATTAGATAGTCATGTATTGAAATCATTCTCATTCATTCTCAGTATTTTTTTTTTGAGTTGAGGCCCTTCGACCCCAGACCTAGACCCCCATTTATTTCAGTAGACATGATAGACAAAACAGATTTTTATTTATATAGACAGAAAACAAACTGCCTTATCCGTTCTTTACAATTTGAATAGTAAATTACAATAACTTTGAAACGCGAACGTTTTACAGCATTGTAGATAAAACAATAACTTATAGTTTTTACAAAGAGGTGTAGGCACAGACAATTCTTTTTTTCACCATAGTCCTGGCATATTCTCTGTCGTTTCTTCTAATATACATACATACATCTACGCATACTTACTCGTTAGTTTTGGGTACTCTAAATACCACCTTTATTTACTATATCACCAATCTACTCTGCATAGCTTCGAATAAGAGATTCTCTACAAAAACTAATACTCACTTTTGTAATTATCTGACCATATCACAGAAATAGGTATATCATTCTTAATTTTAGTCACAATATCTTTCGTAAACCACACTTTTCCATTAAAACATTATCTCTTATCAAATCACGCCTTGCATTTTTCAAAGGCTACGTCTTAGACACGTGTAAACTTAGTTTTTAAACAGTTTTAAAGGTCTTCCACAACTCGATTTAGTGTTTCCAAGACTTTTAGTCGAACTAATCCAACTCTTGACGTGATCAGTAAACGTCTCAGTGGCTCACGGAGAGGACATGACGTGTATGATGCAATTTATCGATATTGTAAGCTATCATTATAAACACATTTACGTGTTAATGTCGGTTTGTTCTTAAGACAAAGTGTTTGTTATTGAAGGGAAGAAGGTAATGAAATATTACACATCCGCTTTAATAAACATCATTGATAATATAGCAACTGTGACATGTCACCTTCGTAAACCAGATTTTTCTTGCCTAAAACCCTGAATAAAGCAACAAAAAGATTGAATAATGTATTATACTATTTGATCACTAAATGAGTGATTTATGATAGAAAAATTTTAATTTTTCTATCATAAATCACTCATTTATTTCCGAACATTGGACAAATTAAATAATAAATGTACCTATTCCATTTACTCCATTTCTGGTTCATTTTTGTTTGCAGCTAACATATCGCAAAATCAATAAAACTGCAATCAAATTATACCTAACTATAAAAGTCTAATATTAACGCAAAAGTTATAGATGACTTTTTTTTAAATAACTATAATAGAAGATGGCCAATGAGCAAGCGGCCACTTGATGTCAAGTGACCGCTATCCATAGGCATCTAACAAGCTAAGTTGCAGAAGCGTTGCTTACCTTTAATGGACGGCGGAGGAGCAAACAGAAAAAGGACAATTCCTTTTCCAATCCATCTTCTCCTTCTTCAAATCCAATGATAGAAAGGGAAGGATTCTCTTCCTATCATTTACTTATTAGAAAAGATTGAAGATTATTTTTTAATTCGGCGGAAGTCAAAGTCCAAAAGCACGATTACTATTATTTTTTACTTTTTGTTTCAGATGCCGGAGAGAAAACTGCAAAACAAATGGATTTATGCCAAAACTCATTCAATACGCACAAACACAAATATACTTATCATTAAATGTACTTAGTGCAATAACCTATTTAATTTATAATACGATTTAAAATCATTTATCCTATAAAACGGGTTCAATTTAATTGATGTTTTGGTGCTTTTTCGTATTTAACAAAAAATAAAATTTTTATTGTTTTATTTATATCGTGCGAAGATAAATTTGAAATAGGAGTTACATGTTTTAAATTGTTTTCAATTATTTAAATATAATAAAAAATTTCATTATGAAATGATACAACAAAGTTAACGTATGAAGAGATACTAAAAACATATGCACTCTATGACTAAAATTGGAATGTGCTTAGTGAAGTGATTATGTACTCGAAAGTACAGTCGCGATGAAAAGCCAAAGGTGACAGTGACTAGAATGTGTACAATCGCATAAGTTGAACATTGTGCATTGGGGATGTGGTATTTATGAGTGACTGTTGCGAACAAAGCTGCGGTATGTACACGACGTGGTACAGTCGCGGTGAGAGCGGTATGCACCACCACCAAATGGGGCAGCTGTACCACCACGGGCCCCCCATGATAAAGACTGAAGCCGGAGTTAATAGTGATTGCATGATGGCGGTTGACTATGCACCACCTATTAAGGTAAGACTTTAAAATAAAATCATCAAATAAATCACAGTTATTCGTCGCTCAAGTCTATGTTTTTGTTATCCCAGTCTTCCTAGAAGGTCGTCTTCATAGGCGTAGGTCATCTTGTTAGACGACTAATATTTATCTTTAGAAAATAGACACCAGTTATCTCTTATATGTAATAAATTCGACTAAATTACTGCTATTTAGTCAAAAAGCTTGTACAATTATGTGTTGTGACTATTTTTACACTATTTTCTGAACTTGCTTTTTCAAACATCTTACTTAAGACTGTAATTCGATGCACATGAATACTCAGAAATTGTTGGCTTATAAACAAAATAACTATACGTTCAGGCCTACAGAGGCCCTTCAAAAAGTAGAGTTTAAAAATTAAAGCAATAGTTTATTTAGAAAATCACTAAAACCAACTAACCGTACACTTATGGTACTCCGGAAACGATTACGAATTTAATGACACCTAATCATCGGCCAAACCGTTTAGGTTACATACTGGTCACAATGGAATGAATACACTCACATATATAAATGCGAAAAATCTATATATGTGATATCTGTCTTGTACTTTACACACTGATTTAAGCGACTGTACATTGAACAGAAAATTGTATGGAAATGATTACCAACATTAGACATTAAATTAATATTGTATCTGTATAAAATCGCTAGATCACTTCAAGTTGATTTTAAAAAATTGAGACTTAAGCAATGTTAAGCGAATAATAATGCTATCATTTTGCATCATCGTTCATATCGTATCTTACATTTTATTTGTATCTTTATTGTGTATTAAGGAAAAGTTCTAGAATAAGTTACTTAAACTCATATGACTTTATTACAAATTATATACATATATTAATATAATATATTTTAATATTGTAGGTATATATTTCACACTAAAAGCTTTTTTTGTACAATTTATAATGTTTTTTATCCTCCAAAATGTATGCTTATAATTTTAAGGTATAGAAGCTATTATCATTTGAATACTTCACCTTCATAATAAAATGAAATCATATATATCTGCTTATAAAATTAATATAACTTAACTGCTTATTGTTTGTGCAAGGTTACACTGATTGTCTGAAGAGGACACTTCTTCGCTTACAGTGAAAAAATAGAATAAATAATTGCTATATATCGGTGTTTCTTAAGCCATGTTTAAAAGAAGAAATTTAAAAAATAAAAATTAAATAAAGCGGAGAAATTATATAATTAATAAACGAAAACTTGGCATTATAATATAATTTAATAACACATAAACTTCGGATCACTGATATCTTTTTAAAACTGAACAAATCGTCTCTGATAATCTTCTTCAATCGAGCCACAAACATGTCTATAAAATTTACCGCTCACCCATTCTAATCTCATGAATGGAGCAGTGTCAATCACCTAAGTCTAAAGTCAATAGATAACTAGCTGATTATTCACGTAGACGGAACGTGATAGTTTTTGCTTAACCGCAGACTTGCGCATGGACCCAATAGGAAGTCGATCAAAAATAAAAGCGGTCCAAAAAGTACGCTCAGCGCGCGATCTGGTACCATAGATAATCGTGGTCATCCGTGCATGGAGGACAAATCGCTCGAGAGCAGGTTGTTTGTGGTTTTTTATGTGGATTTTGTCTGGTAACGCCTGAGGCACGGGCGTCCTCTAAATCAATCTTATAATGAATTCAACTGAATAACATTTTAAATTCTGTACTGGTGACAATCATTTTTATAAATCACTAGCAATATCCGAACGGCTCAGTGTTTGGCCTGACTGACACCTTCTTACATATATAAAAAAAAAGAAAAACATTAAGAACAGTGACAGATATTATCGGTCAAAGTATATCGGTGAATGCCTTAATAATGTTTCGAAATCTGCTTGCAAAAGTACGCAACTGGAATATGTTCAAAATTAGAGATATTTCGATTTAATTATAAATTAAAATTTAATTTTGAAAAATAGATGAAGATGTTAGAAAGCTATCAATATTTTATTATGTCTTCGTGATTGTTAACACAATGGGACACTTTATAACAGTTCATTAAACATTATAGCTAGCTATAGCTGTTAACATTCTTAGAGTTTATATGAACAAGGGGATAAACAAGCAATGATCGCGAAAACTCATCAGCGATGCTTATGAACATTGGCAACACCGGAAGAACGGGATGAGTCTCGGTCTAATAAACAATAAGAATGTTACATTTTGCAGACATAACATTGGCTATAATGAATTATCATACAGTGTTAAATTCACCAACTTAGCATAAACAGCTAGCTTATATGTATAATAAACTATTATACTTATAAAGTGTCAAATTGTGTTAACAATCACAAAGATAATGTTGAATTAGTTTAGCTGTTACATAGCTCAACGAGTCTGAGATGCCGTTCATTTCCTAGATCTTGTGCCAACTACACTACTGTACTAACGCGCTCGCTCTATGTATTTTGAATCTAGAGGTTATTATATATTACTGATAGGTACTGTTTGTAAAATAATAGAACGAATACATCATAAATACAAAAGTATATTTCTTTGCTGTTACCAAGAGTACAGTAGTAGAATTTTTACATATCCGTTACACAAATTGACAATTGACTTGTAATTGTTTAATTGTCAAAAAATATATTTCTGCATCTGTATCGTTTAATTAGGTTTACAGTATTTGGGTGACTGTTTCCATGTATTTTTAATTGACTTTAAAAAAAAGGAGGAGGTTTGCAATTTTGATTCTATCTTTTATGTTTACTACCAGACAGAGAACTTATTCAATTATGTACCGATTGAAAATAAAGACGCTGGAAAGTGGAGATTCGCAAGTAGGTCCCATTGAATTTTTAATGTCATTGAACGATGGTTTCCGAACATTTAAAGAAAATTGTCATTAAAACAGACCCAGTGTGTGATTAATTTATTGAAACTTATCGTTGTTGTAAATTACTTAATGTCTTATAAATTAAATTATGTAAATTTGTAGTCGTCTTTTTTTGTTATAAAATATACAGAAATAAATAAATAAAAGTCTATTTCGCGTCCACAAGATGAAGTTTAAAGTATGTAAGTAATATTACAGTTGCTGCAGTCGGTTATATATAAGAAAACATTTTTTTTTGTTTCACTAGAATCCGGTGCGAAGTTATAGTTCTTAAAGTCAGTACTGGTCTGGTCCGGTAACAACTGTCGAGATAGTGACGTCAAATGGGGAAGTAAAATGTTGAAATAGAGGCCACGAATGGGGACTAGAAGTGCGAGGTATCTTCCCAAATGGACCGATAATCTTGTGAGGACGGCAGCAAGTCTCTGGATAAGGGAAGCGGCCTACCGCATACTGTGGAAGGCATCTCTAGTAGTGGACTGATACAGGATGATGATTACGATTTTTTATAAGTGATCTTTATAAATTTTGATCATTGCAGTACGAGATTTAAATAATAAAATTATATGCATCACACCCCATGGATGGTGTCACTCAAGATGCTATCATTTTTTATAATCTAGCGTCACAGGAATTGACTACGGCTCTCATTCCGGACGTATTCGTGACGATAACTTCGTCGCGGTTACGTCTCGTGGCGGATGTCTCGCTTCTGCATTGTTTTTGCATATCATAGATCGTGACACGTATATGGGATGGGATTGTATACTCCATTATTCTATTATCAGTTGGTCTATCCATGTGTACTGAGCCCCAGCTTCTAATAAAATCTTTCACAATTATTTTTCAATTGTTGATTTGATATTTTCTAACCATGGTTCGTATTCTTTCCCGGAGTGTTATAGCTAATATAATTATGTGACGGATTATAATAATCATGCAGTCAGCTGGGCTGTTTGATTTGCTTACTTTAATTATTGATTAAAACAAAATACTTTTTTATTTTTTTCCCCACAAAGAACATTAGGCACAATTAGTTTGGATGTCACAATTCGGCAACTCCGCACAATTTCGCCGGCACATCGGGAGAAAGCGAAATAATCCAGCGAATCATTCAGGACGTTTGTCTCGATGTCTTCATTACGCTCGCATTGTATAACGCGGTAACTGTAGAAAAAAATCGTTGAAATTAAATAATAATGTTCTTAATGAAATACAGGTTCTTAATGAATGGCTTTCCAGTTTATAGAATTTTTATAACTTTTCTTCGGTGTATTTATGCGTGGTTATATTATTTTACTACTGATGTTCTTTATATCACGGTTCATCTTGCATACAAAAAAAATGTTTCCAACAAATTATAATTTAAAAAATAGTGTTGCTAGTTTTACTGTGTTCCCCTATAATCGCAAACCATGGATGTAATGTAAAAATATAGTTTCTATATATTTGAATTTTGGTCTTACGTCAGTCTAATAAAGCTAAATAAATTATTTAATTAAATTATTTAATAAAGGTGGGTTAGATTAAGCTTAATTATTATTAATCTAGAAAAACTGTCCTATCTACGATTTTGTTTTGTTTACCCGATTTTGCGGTAACACAGTAACCACCCTAGTGTGTGCAGGCGTTTGATTAATGACGTCACAGCCCCGGGATGTCGTTACCCGCCAAGGCACCGATCATTTTCCCTGGATCATGATCCTCCGGGATAAATCGTCTGAGGGAATTGCTTTTGTTACCGTCTATTATTTATATATTAATTAGTTGTAATTTAGACTCAATAAGAGTGAGTTCGACTGGAGAAATAAGGATCTTTTAATTATTACAGTGAAATTTGAACCCTTTTTATTATTGTTACTTAATCGTTGGCGAATACGAAAATGCATCCCTTATTATTCTGAGTTATACCATATTATAGTTAAGTTAGAACTCTTATTGATTGGTTTGATCCACTGGTCTTATTAAAAGATGTCGCGTCCCTCTTTTATTTTCTGCAGCCCATAACAATATTATAAAATAAGGTCCCCCGCCACGTCTGTATGTTTTGTTTATTCGTATTTTCATACGATTTATCAATAGACAGAGTGAATCACGAGGAAGCTTTATATTCATAATTTAATAAGGTCTTTTTTATATTACATATTATTTTTCGACCACATCACCACTTAACGCTAAGTTAACGCCAC
>DWLR01004320.1:0-12260 GCA_018246295.1 Papilio alexanor hazarajatica | reverse complement strand
TTGTCTTAGGTGGGAATCGAACCCACGACCTGCGGCGCGACAGGCAAGTGTCTTGCCACTGCGCCAACCGGTCAGTCAAATTGAAAGTATAATTGTTTGAAAATATGATTATATTTATACCAATAAAAGATAGTGACCAATAAAGACTATTTGTTTGAACTCAAATTTGCTAGAATTTGTTTGCAACCTTATAAAACATGGTGAGCCCGACTCGAAAGTTGATGAAGATCAAGAGACAATGTTAATAGGTTCTATAAGACTTCGCCATTGATGTTCACAGGCATCCGATTTAACTCCTGTCTCCAGATTTAACTCTGAACTACAAATAAAAGAGACAGACACAGCTATCATTTTAAAACACTTGTCATACACACGTAATTCAAAATAATCAGCGTAAGCAAAAAATCATGTAATACAAATTGTATACAACGTAAATAAAAAATCACCTAAATTTAATTTATTTCGATATGTAATTTTGTAGTTATTCTAAAAAAGGAAACTAATTTAGGCAACCCTGGTCAAAGCGAAAATTGGCACGATCGAAGTAGGCGGTGGAATTTGCGCAATATAAAGAACTGATTGAGAAGAAATGGCGAAAGTACCATTGAGCCTTTATTAATTTTCTCTATTGGATAATATTAGGAGAGCAAAGTTTTGAACTCGAGGTACATAAATAAATAGACATCTTTATTTTTCGCGAGAAATCGAACGCTTGTTTTAAGATTCTGTTGGATGAAGAGAATATACATTTTTTATTTATTCAACATCCTCAAATTATAGCGTCGTTACTACTATGTACGGTGCGATAGATTATTCAAGACTTTGACAATACTAACAAGATCAACGGTAGCATAACATTAATTACACACAGGTCTACAGGTCATACACAGTCATATACAGGTCTACAATTAAATCCTCCTTCAAATAAAATTCACTATGAAGATTTCAAGACTCCGAATCTCCTCCCATTGCCAGTTTTACGCTATCACATCTATATTTAGTTAAATTCATAATATTCTAAATTCAAATCTATTGAATTTTGTTTAAGCATTACATTCTTTAAATTTTAATATATAATATCATTACCGAAATAACCAGTTCCAGCTGATGGTAAGAAAGGAGAAAGATAAACTCTTTTTACTCCACCGTGGTAACAATTACCCATCTATCCCCCTCGCAAATGCAACAAATATGAAAGAAAATTACGGAGACCTGAATGTATTACTCGAAAATCAATAATTAACAATTTTTATGAAATTTTTTGCTGATCTAAAAGTTACAACAATGTCAAATGGGTAAAAAATAAATGGGATAGTCGGGTAAGAGAAAATGTGGTAAGGGTAAGAGAAGATGATGCGAAAAATTGGGCAAGAAAAACGAGTATATCAGAGAATACCTGTAGTAAAAATGTGTCTAAGGAGACTTTGAATTTTTTTTGCCACCACTACAAATAAAGATAGGTATTATGGAAAACTTTGTCAACGCCCTTAATAGAGATGGTCAAGTTTTTCAATATTTTAAAACAAAATTCGAACCCGAACCTACGACCTGTGGCGTGAGAGGCAAGTATCTCACCACTGCGTCAACCGGTCGGCCAATTGATCAAATGTAATCGAAAAAAAACTATTTAGTATGCATAGTCCACTTTTTTTGTTTGCAGACCAGTGTTATAGATTAATTAACAAAGGAACTTTGACAGATTATGACAGGTACGTATAGCATTTCAATTTTTATAGTATAGTATAGTATTTAAAATAACTATTTAATTTTTCATCAATTTATATTTAATGATTACAATTAAAGTTTAATGGACTTATTATTATAAACACAGTAGATTATTAAACAAACAAGTTTACCATTAATGGGAGGGTTCTATGCCTAGAAATGCGTGATTATTTCGCGTCTATTTACTTCGTATCGAGTCACTTCTTATTACAGTGCAAAATAAACACTAAAATTAACGCTATGATATCGTTGTTACAAGCTAGCTATTAAAATTCGCAACATAAGTTACAAACTCGATCATCTATTAAAGTTCGCAACATAAGTTACAAACTCGATCATCTGGGCACTGACAAGTTGGGGAAAACAAATTAGACAATAGGCGCCCGAAGGTTGGGACATTAACAAACTGGCAGAGTTCCGATCATAGTTAACCGGCGAATGGAGTCGAGCAGTTAATGCTCTGGCCCACCTCTGTTTACTCGTAATTGGTTTAATGCACGCCACTCGACTGCGACGCTCGCGATCGAATTAACTCAAATTGCATTGTCAACGACCAGTTCATGAGCCCCGACTGCACTATGTCTACCGCAGGCAAAGGATCTATAAATCATCATAGATCTATAATATATAATCAACAAAGATCTGCAAGATTTAGTAATTTCATAGATTCTTACATAAAATTACATAGTTATAATTTCACATTACAACTTATATCATCTCATGGAATTACATAAGTATTATTCTGAAACAGCCTAAAGGTCAGAGTCTTCGCATAAACACTCTTACTCAAAAGAAATCTTAATTTACTCTGCAAAACCAAGAAAAAATAATAATGGCCCGTATTCCTTTACAAGAAACTATAAGAGAATCGATTTGAGCGGCCGCAAATGGGAAGCACGCGTCGGTTCAGGGTCGGCGTCTCATTCTGATCTTCTGGCAAACAAAGCTTCGGCGTCAAAGGCTCTGTGGAAAAAGGAATCCAGTGATAGAGGCAGTCAACAATGGGCCAGATAAGACGTTTGGTCCAAACGCACGGCGGTAGCGTATAAATTCAAGTTTGTTTTAGTAGAAACTGAATAAAAGTAGAAGTGTTGAAAGCTGATTACGTGATGTTTATTGATCATTGCCACTGACAACTTTACGTTAGACTCATAAGAATACAGATACAGATGTGTCGCCAACCGTTTTTTAAAAGTAAGCATTTTTTTTAAAGCAGCAGATGCTGTAAGGAAGCATATGGCATAAAAATATTTTATTTTTTATTCCTACTGGTAAGTTTTAGCGGAAGACTTTCCAGATTGGTTGTTAAGACATTAATTGTTTCCTACTTATAAAAGGGCTTTGGCTACTAAAATGTCGGGGCCAGCGAGTTGTTTTCATTCTCAACATGACAACATGATTTACTTACATTAATGCAGAAGTTCATCGCGTCACTTTTTCGTAGAAACAAATTACATGTTTACAGAGATTTATTTTGGCCAAATTCGCTATTCTTTCGTGTTGGAGAGCGCGGCACGGCGGGCGAGGTGAGCTTCCGGAGTCGCTTTGTGCCGCATTGATACAGCGCCGCCGATAAATATTGTGGCGAGCTTTGACTGCCGATATTATTGCACTACTCTGTCGCCCTACCCTACTTGCTGCCGCGCGGTGCTTTGTTTTAACAACAGAACACTTGACTGCGTCGCGAGCGTGTAACGATGTAAATTAGCATTGAAAACAATATTAAATTATTAATAAAGAAGAAACAAATACCATGATATTAAATTTAGGCAACTTAAAAAACGCTGATATCCATATATCATACTCGTATATTCAAGAATAACTATTGCATTTTTGTTGCAATAATTATTTATAAATATGTTTAAAGAAATCAGTAATTTAGGGTCTGGTGGGTAAAATGTATACGACTACTATTAATGCCCAATAATAAGATCGGTGAAAGAAGAAAAAAATTCTTATCGATCACCGCATCAAGAGATACACAGGTGACAGGATGTGATGCTAAGCCCGGCGCTGGGCAAACAGTGGATAGGCAGGTATGCACGGGAGAAGTGCGAGGCTCGACGGGTTGAAGTCAAACATCATAAATCGCGGCGCTCAAACAGCCGGCCGGCGGGGACGGCGCGCAGCCTGCCTTTGAGCCGTTGTTTGCCGCGCACAGAACATATTTTTATTTGGATTCTGCTCTATACATTTGAGTGGCGCACATATTATTCCGCTGAAAATTTATTTGCCCATAGATATATTTTTTTACAGTAACTCTAGCTTTAAAAAGCACGCTTAGACTCGTTTTTTTTTAATAATAGAAGGCCTAATTATGGTTTATTTTATGCTGACTATATTATCGTCAGCTTTGTTAGGATATTTTGACCAGGTTATGGATAAAATCGACATCGATCCTGACAGAGTGTGAATATTTTCATCAATATGAAGTGGGAAACAATACGTAGGATCTCAGGAACATGGTACATTTTACGCTTCTGTGTTTTGTATAGTCTGTTTCCGCATATTTGTGGTTTGCGATAATTAACATCAGCGAACCGCTTACGTTTATCGCCTCTGTCTTTTAGAAACGCAGAAAATTCGAATAAATTCTGAAAGAGCTGAAAAAATAAAAGAAAACGTACTGTAAAATGTGAATTATAACATCAAAGGGAATGAAAGATTTTTAAGAGATTTGAAAATCAACGGAGCACTTATCGTAGCTATAATAAATAGAGACATGGTGTGTCGCGCCGTGGTCGACGGGCTTGCAGTCACAGACATCGATTATATGGCGACTCACTTTCTGGCCGCGAAAATATAACACAGGGCTGTCCAAACTATACTTTTCAATTACTTTGAGAAATAGTATTTAATTCGATTTGTCTTTAGAGACGTTAGGGTCGTAAATTCTAAATAAGTCGCGACTGCCAATTGCTCTTTCTACCTGCAACACTATTTCTATGTGAGGTCAGTTGAATATCCGAATAGCATATATTTCATTTCTATATTTATACAGAGGCTGTGTGTAATGATACTCTTCGTCATATTTGTTAGATTAGTAATATATATATGAAGCTGTTAACAAGACATTATAGCGTAATATGTATTTTTATTTAGTTACCTTATTAAATATGCATCGAAAACTCTTACCGCTACATAACATTCGGTGCCAACTGTATTGGAATATTAGGTTTCATTTTATTTTTATTAACGCGTAATTAAGTTAATAAAAATAAAATGTCAATAATTAATTAGTGGCAGCCCTGTGCGGGCGCCGGCGGGTCTCGTTTGATCTCGCGCGCTCTCACGCCCTGGTGCGCGGCTCGATTGATTTCACGCCGATAGTTCATTACCGCACTAAACAAACAATCATCTTGTTGCCTTAAACTTATTACATTTCTTCCACTTTGATCTCTAATCAAAAGAAATATTAATGTGATTACATACTAACAACTTTATTTATTTTTGTGTTCTACGATTTTAGGTTTAAAATAGGTAACCACTTGATACGTCAGTAATACGGACGTCTCGGTTTCTTTAGAAAATTTCTATCCTTTATAGAATACGTATAGACCTTTACACATTACGTTTCGATGGCTGACTTTGATTAAGATCAAAGTATCTTAAATGAGTTACTAGTTAGTATTTTCAATTAATTAATTCACAATTATACGCTTCCGCTAAGAACAAATCTAAAAATTACCTTTATTGACTGAATATACGGTGTTACGATGTTATATTGAGATGTAGTGAAACATCTGGTTACAGAGCGTAGGGCAATGATGCGATTAACAAGAATATGCAATCTCTGCAGCAGATGGCTGCGGCGGCTGGCGGCCCGCGCGCACTACAATCTGCGTAACGCATTACCAACTCGCCCGTGGATTTTCTAATAAATTATTATTACAATATAGTTTTGTTATAATGGCAACGGCTGTGAGCCCAGCGTTTAATTACGTTTATTTGCGTTGAAAATACATACATTTGCTTTGTATGTATTTTCAACTCAAACAATCCTAGTTCAATAATATCCGAGACTAATTAAATTAGACACATCTCTTATGCCTATAACCTAAACGGCAACAGTTAATTACAGTGTTAGCAACAAAGATATCAATCACTAAGTGGCCCCCGCGCTCTCAAATGTAGCAAGGGGTAAATAACCGTCTTACATCATGGGACGACCAATCACAAAAATGTATGTGTAATCATACACTTTTGTGATTGATAAGATACCACGCCTTTAACTCTGTTGTAACTATTTATCGATCATTAATTTCAAAGCTCAAAAATTATACTAAAGTAAATTGTTTGAATATTTTTTGAAACAAGCTTATTAATAATATTATGCAGTGTAGTGATGAAAGCTTACACAATTTTAATTAAAACTTTAATTAACACGTGGAGCACAGTTGGACACACGCCGGTCACGGTCCACATGGGGCCGAGGGGCCGATGGTCGTGAAATCATACAAATAAATAGCGGTAAAGATAACAGGGAAATTGCTAATGATGAGCGTAGCGCCCGCGGCCTGTGCATTAAGCCGCCGGCAAACATCAAAGGGTCCTTTGACCGCGCCGACACGCCCACATCCTCCCCCCGCGCGACCAGTGAGCTACTAATACACTAATGTTTGCTAATAACGGGGAATAAACGCTATTACCTCGTGTTGTTGCACCGTTATTTGGTAATTGTGTTGAATAACACTAATTACGTAATAAACTACCGTTTATATTCCTTCACGAATAAAGCACTTAAATTAATTGTGCATAAAAAATAACGATATGTATGGTCATGAAAAAAAAAATCGTTTCTATAATGGAAACGTAACGAAAACCTACTAAAGTACATTTAAACCAAATTTATTATGACGACGAAACTATCGCAGTCTTAGTACAGTCTTTTTTATGGAATACCCCTAATTTTAAGTAGAGCTTCGCTACCCGAAAAGCCGGGACCGATCGCTAGTTATGTGGATACTGTAATATTTATACGGTGTAATAATTGCAGATAACATGGAAAAGTAAACAATAAAAAATAAGACTTTTAGCGTACATGATCATATAGGAGATATATTTTTATTACGCCCATTACACTTCTCTCCACTCGGTTAGTGTCGGCAATTAATCAGCGACCACCGAATTCAGGCGCATCGCTTCCGGTCTTGCTCTTTGTGGTTATTTTTTATACGTTAAATGATTTAATGAATTAAAAGAAAGATAGCCGGCTAACGCAAACGGTGAACAAACGTCTCCTATATTTTCCTTACGATCCGAATTTGGTAAGGATTTCACTCATCTATTTTGTCTACGATGTGGATATCTTGTTGGTTTTCAAGATCCAAATACTGTAGATTAATCAATGGCAAAGTGTTTTAAAAATGTATATAATAAAAACCAGCTACTGTATGCAGTTACCCATATTTGAAAAGAAAACTAAATTACACGTGATTTAGTTTTCTTTTCATCCCTACACAATTGCACTTGACAACAAGTCTACCTCATGGAAAGTAGTGATGCGGTATTCAAACGTAAAGCGCACTTTTTTTGGTAAAATAGCCTATTCAGCCTTCTCTTCGAGTCATCTGAGCTAGACGGGGGAAAAATGTCGTAAGAAAATAATATCATTTTTTTACAGAAGGGATGTATCTCAAGCTGATGCTATAAGCATTACAAAATAAACATAACTCGAGGCGAATGTCAAAAAATGGAATAGGAAAACTGTAATATCTAATTTAGAACTTTATTGATCGAAGACTTAATTTTTTGCTATAGCAGTCGATCATTTATACCAGTAATTAAGCTTATACAGTGAACAATCGTAAAGAAATATTGGTGCTAACATTTACCTAAAAAAAACATTTTTTCAGTAAAAAATTATGCACATTCATTCACAATCGTAGCTCCGTGGCAAAGCTGGAAGCCGAAATGTGCACTAAAATTGGGCGCGAGCAATGCGCCGCCCCGCGTCTCTCCGGACTTTCAATGGCCATTCGATCGTTTAACTATACGAATGTAACGAAAATTTTATAACAGGAATCATTTTAATTAAAATACGTTTGTAGGTAGTCTAATGACTTACATTAGTAAAAGATTTATTTCTGTCAATCAATCTCATAAGATCTCACATATGATCTACGTTTTCCATATTTTTTATGGAATTGCAATTAATGTCATATATGCCATATAGCATAGTATAGATATCGACTCTCTAGAAGGGAATAGAAATTAAGTCATAATTCAAAGTAAACATACAATATGCTGCGATGATATGGGTCACCTACCCGCTGTTCTGACCAAATAGATTCAACATTGGGACGCGACATTCCAACTGCAAGAAAAGCCGAGGACAGAGTGGTACGGAGGCAGCTCGTCGACAGCTCAGTGAAGGCACTTCAGGATGAGCACGACCTTCAAATTGTATTCGAGGAACTGCACGGAGTGTTTTATCAAGATACAGATTGCATGAAAAATAATTGGCAAAATATTAACTAAATTATTTTGCAAGTTGCCAGAATAATTTTACAAAAATCAGATTAAATAATATAATAATGCTTATATTTATTCCTTATCACAGTTTTTATTATGAATCTTTTAAACTTCCAAGTCTTCCGGGATAGTCAAAGACCCAATTGAAAATTTCCAAATGTATATAAGAACAAATCAATGCAAAATACAACGGTATGTGTATTAAAAAAAGTATCTAAAAATATAAAAAATAAAATAAAATTTAAGCCATCTGAAACTTAGTTCAAGACGATTTTCAATAGAAGATACATATTTAGTATGTTGTTATATGTCCGATACATAGTGAGCGGTGTGAGGGGGGAGCGGGGTCGCGCCCGGCCGGCACTCGAGCGCGTCGTTACGTGGTGTCGGAGAGGCGCCGAGAGCCCGATAACGAGCCACTCCAGCTGCGGTTCCAGTGCTAACTGTCGCCCTGTCAGCTCCCGTCAGCCGAGCCCGAATGCTGAAGAAAACTGCCCGCCTAAATCATATTACACATGCAGAACAATCATACCGTCAGCTTTTGTTTATATCTCTCTCGGTTAAACCTCATGAAAATAGACGCATTAAATTCTGATAACCAACTTTTCTCCGAGCTGATTACGGACCAGGGATCATACAACGAGGCACATTTTCTTATATATTTAAGATAATATCGCAAACAATCAAACTTTGGCGATGGGCCTTAAGCGGCCACATCTGAACGATGAAACGTAACACTCCCCCACATAATGTACCGATGATCTAGTTTAGGGATTCATCTTCATCCAACAGCAAACGGATGTAGGCTGATAATACTGTCCGAATAAAAATAAAATATTTGTATTTTTTTTAATTAACCCATATTATTATTTATCTATCTGTATAAGTTCAATTTTGTTTAAAAAATGTTATAGGAGTAGCTTGGATCGACTCTATCGAAATCGCTTCATCTTGTGCCCGACTCCTAACGCGGCCTATGTTTGAGCTGAGACAAAACACGTCCGACTCCTCAAAGCAGCGAGAGCGCTCTGAAGATTAATTAATATTCATTAAGTTGATAAAAAATGTAGAATCACATAAAAAATCTTTTGATGATAGATTTTATAATTTATGATATATTCTCTCAATTCGCAAGTGCCACTCATGGCACGCTAGAAAATAAATCTCATCATAAATTATGTTTAATATATTTTTTTATATTCTGTTGTTTATTTGTTTCATAATTTTTTACAAGTAAGAAAAATATAATAATTTGCCGTTTGCTTTCGAAACCTGACGTTCTCATACATATAAATTTTAATTGTGTTTTCTTATTTTCACACCAATTCTTATTAGTTATTCCAGTTTTATTATTATAATATAGGAGGAGAGGTTGTAAGGAGAACCGATTTGTTGTAGTTACACTAAGCAGGTGCTGAATAGAACCGAGGGCACTTTTTTTTTTAAATCTTCGCTTGCTTAGCTATGGCAACAAGAAGGAGCAATAGATAGATTCACGCAGCATGAATTTGGCTAACATTCAATGTGTGGCACAACGTCCCCTATAAACGGAGTTAGCGGTTGTTATTTTTAAAAACATTCTATTCTAGAAAAATTAATGCGGCACAATTCTAGTAATGTGATCCTCGGTGACATGCAGAGTAATTATTTATTATAGTTAAACAAGTAAATTGAAAGCACATTTTGTTGACATGTTTTGATATTTATTTTTAAAAATATGCTTGCAATAGATCCAAACACAATGGAAATCTGATAAATTTCGCTTTCGAACGAAGTGATTCGAATCATCGTGCGGACAGCAAAGGATTGGAACAAATTGCCACCGTCAGTGTGCCCGTCCAAGTATGACGTGGGTACCTTCAAGAGTGAATAGGCTATTTCTAAACTAGTGCGTACAATCGTATAACCATATCAACACTTACACACCTGGTGGGATTGTGGTCGAGTGCTATTTTACTTCTAATAAAAAAAAAATGTGTCAATAAAACGTAATAACGTAATTATTATTCCCTACTTCAAAGAGTCTACTCACTTTTCAGCAGTATATTCAAAATGTTTCCCAAGGCCGAGAAAACTGTCTGGCCAAGAAAACCGTGATGAAATGCAGATTCTAACTCTGTCTATCACAATTGGGAAAAAATGTTAAAGAAAAAATTTAAAAAAAATTGTCGTTGTATCTCAAATGTAAGACATAAAAAGTTCATGTTCAAAGTTCCAAATCTCAAAGAGTTCAATGCGAAAACGAATTATCCCTTCCCTTTCGTTACTGTTACCGGCTGAACCGTGTAACAAATACGTAAAACATTGACAAGCAGAACCGCATTTCATAGCGTCACCTAGTACAACGCTAATTACAAAATCGAAACCGCAACTGTAAACTAACCTCTACAGTCCTCAAAGCGGAATCTTCTCAGACGCCACTCGGCCTTTGTAAGTCGCAAGTCTCCTCGACTTTCCGCCGAAATGTGAATTAGGGTGCAGTGCACCGAAAGGGGGTCATAGTGAGCCGAAGAACACTGCATTTGGGCGTCATCGGAGTAGAAGTGATAAAACAAAACGACCGCCGCCCGTGTCAAGACGCGGCTGCGCTGGCAATGGTTATCGCAATCTACTTTTTGTCGGCTCGTCGGAAACGACTCGATGGCATCTCCGGCCCTCACATTATGGTTGCTTTTTGACAAAGGGAGAAGAAAAGCAGGTCTGAATTTTATCTAAGAACTTTTCAGTCAATTTTGATTGTAAATTGATTGATTTGATTTCATTACTACTGTAAACATTTTAAACTGTTAACACAGACCTGTAGGGTAAGCCGAAAGAGTTCAACTTCAACACTATTTAAACTTCTACGAATTTAAATAAATTTAATAGGTGAAATAGAACTCGCCATTATAAGGACATAATTGAACTGAACACAATTAAATGGAATGTTGGACGATAGACAATA
This sequence comes from Papilio alexanor hazarajatica, assembly GCA_018246295.1. NCBI lineage: Eukaryota > Metazoa > Arthropoda > Insecta > Lepidoptera > Papilionidae > Papilio > Papilio alexanor. The sequence goes on along the minus strand of DWLR01004320.1, from coordinate 1,117 downwards.
ATGGTCGAGGTGAACGCACTGGCAATTTGATTCGGCACATGAACAAAGACAAGACGCTGTTCTAATGCAGAAACACCAGGTTACAGTGTAATGGATGGGACAGAGGTAATTGGACCGGGCTTTAAGACAAGGGCAGGGTTGCGTCTTGTAACATATCGACATCTCAGTACAAATATACCACTTATACATTAGAATCGACAAATACATTATTAAAGTTAAAAGAAACAACAAGAGTAACATTTGAGGACGCCATCACCATAGTTTCACCACTCGGATAGTAGTTGGTACTTTCGTAGAAATATCGATCGTCGTACAATATTTCAATCATTTAGGTAAAACCAAGTTATTCTGCAAAAATATTATTCAAATAAGCTTTGTTAAAAAAGTGCGGTGTAATATTTCTTTTATGCTTCCACCACATCACGGTAATTTGATTAATTTTGCTGATAATAACAAAAAGTCATACTATTTTAATTATCATCATCATCATATCGTCCTGGCCTTTTCTCTGTCACCACCACTTTTCCAGTTTTGCGCCAATCGAAACCACGTTCTTCCCTGTACCCCTCACTATTTTAAGCAATCACAAAATAAAAGGTGTAATAATAATGTAATATATGTATTTTTCATTATACACTTGCTATTAAATTTTTGTCATGATTCCAAATTTACTTAAATCCCTTTCTTAAAATCCCTCAACAAACGAGAGCATTTTTTTAGAAATCCGTCGTACTACTGGTCGGTCGACGAATTTTTAAGAAATTAAATGCTTTATTTCCAGAGCGAGAAAAAGTGCATAATTAGTTTCGCTTTATTGGATTTTATGGAAACTTAGTAATTATATTATATGAACAGATATATTCATACCAAAGGATACTGAAAAATTATGGGATTTGAAATAAACGAATAGATGTACATATGGATTAACAATGTGTTTATACAAAATTAATTGAGAATAGAAAAAATAACAAGCATGTACGGACGACTCCGCCTTTTTTAATAGATAGAGCTCGTCCGAAAATAACGATAACAAACTTTACTTTTTTTTATAGAATAAGGGAGGCAAACGAGCAGCGGGTCGCCTAACATTAAGTGAACTGACGCCCATGGACATCCG
>DWLR01004319.1:0-12262 GCA_018246295.1 Papilio alexanor hazarajatica | reverse complement strand
TTGTCTTGGGTGGGAATCGAACCCACGACCTGCGGCGCGATAGGCAAGTGTCTTGCCACTGCGCCAACCGGTCAGTCTATTATAATCAACCTATTCAAACTATTGTAGCATTGAAAGATAAAATAATTTTATAAATTTTGTTTAATCAAATGTTTCGTCGTTTGTCCCATTTGTATTAAACAAAGATCATCCTAAAACGAAAGACAGTGATTTATTGAAGAAAAAAAAAGTATAAAACAACCGCATTTAATTCCAAATTTCTAATTTAATTCGTAATTTCAAATCTTCTCATGCAATAAGAATATTAGTAGATATTCTAGAATAGATATGCTATTGAAATCACCAAATATTGGTGACTGCAATATCAATGCACCTCTAGTATTATAAAATTGGATGCGTTTTCTACGCAATGTTTAATAAAACTGGATGAAGTCCCCGCTAACGAAGCGGGAGTGGGGGGGTGAGGGATTCAATTTAACTTTACGACGAATGAATGGAGTTCCCGTCATTGTGTTCAACTAATTAGATAGCATTGTATATTGATGCAGTATCTTTGATGTTTTGTTTTAGTTTTAACGCTCTTGAACTGAATGTTATCTCCAAATACATTATTTATTCAAATGAGTAAAACTTGACTACAATTCTATATAAGAATAAGTGAAGAAAGCAAAAAATCATATGTTTTAACAAGGAAGAGAGGGTTGATTGGAAAAGGAAATGTCTTTTTTTTCTATTTTCCCTCTATCCAATGAAAATAGACATCATATCTGCAATTTATAACCACATCTTGTTGTGGTATTAGTACAAAATTGAACCACTTAATCATTTTCCACCTTTTTCTATGAAAGGTACTATAAAATAACCCATTTTTAATTCAAAGATTATTACTCACCTATGTAATCAATGACAACTCACGCCCGTAACCCGGACGGGTAGGCAGAGATTACGAATTTCCATTTGGCGCAGTCTTGGAACACCCTCGCCTCTTTCGTATTTATACATTTACGCATGCATGCTCGCTGGTTACGGGTGCTTTTAACACCGCCCTTTTTTAGTATGTTACCAATCTGGTTGATACATTTGCGCCTAGGGCGACCTCTACCAAAGCTGCCATTCACTTTCTCAACATAAATCTCTCTTGTTAATCTTCTTTAATTCTATATAAAGATGTAAGAGTTAATTTGAAATAAACGCCACTGACTATAAGACTATCACCATATTAGCTATGACACTCCGTGAAATAATACGATTCGAATAACACCTCACTATTTAAAATCTATCAAACTGCTTAGGCTACAGGAGATAAAAATGGAACGGAGATGTAAATTCGAAAAACATTAAAGTCACAAATAGCGATGTCATTCCAATATCATTTGATATTATAACTTTGAAACGTCAAAGTAAAATAAGAAGTTTTTCTGAGTGATATTCAATAATTTTTGAGACGTATGTTAATAAATAAAATAGTAGATAACGTCTCCAAGATGTCACGTATAATTTTGATATTTTTTTGTTTACTACTTAAGAGTATTATATATTTTAAGTAGACAGATTACATAGATTCTATCTATGTAGTACTTTTAAGTTATTCAGTTTAAGTTAGTCGACTGATGACTAAGTTTATTTTCACGAAGTTTATCCATTTTTTTCTTTCTATAAATTGACGTAACTTAAAGCACGCTACGTGAATTTATGTAATTACATAAAGACACTTCACTTAAAGACTATCGGAAATAATATAATATCAATATAATAGAATTCAAACAAGAACTGGATTCAACATTGGAATTATCTCGAATCTTTAATATCATTCATTCCTTTTATTCGATTGGTAAATTACCTTCAGAAAGTACATTTAGCGTTGCGATAAGTTGCCAGAATTACGGCCGAGCTATAAAAACGTTCGCAGACTCGATTTATGGCATGTCGGTGTGTTAACACTCACGTCAAAATGTAGAACTACTCACCAATAATCTGGAAAGAAAGAATGTTAATGTAAATTAAGGTATAATTGTTTATATCCTTTTTTGATTAAGTAAGAAGTAAGGAATCAAACATTTGTTCGATGATAATTTGATACGCAATAATATCAGTAGAAAAAGGAGAATGAATAAGGACCAATTTAGTCAGAGAATATAAAAAGGGGAAGGAAAGGGGACGAATTCCTACGTTCGAACCCAAAATATTTTGGATGGTGCAGCATTTGACTCGATAAACAAACCGTGAAAGCAATTCTGAATGCATTTCATGTTTATTCAAATAAAAAGCGCATTATCGAATTTACATTCAAAAATTTAAATTCATTATTCTATTTTGAAACAGTTTATTTAAATTTGAAATGGGTTTATTGTATTTCAATTTGTAGTTTAAATGCACATTAGCGTCGGTTTGGCGCTAGTATCGCTTGGCGGTGCTTGCCACGCTCGCGGCAATTTGCACTTGCATAATGAATAACGTGCCGGCCATTTTGTGACTCCATATTGCTTAAATTCTAATGAACGGATCTGTAATTTGATAATATTCTATACTGTTAATTAGATGTTTAAAATTTCATATAAAACTGTATGATTCATTTCTTGCAATTGTGCTATTGGTTATATATAAGACAATACATTTATTAAATATTATTAATTTTTTGAATTAACTCCACAGTGCACGATTTTTATTTTTTGAACTCCAAAAAATTATACGTACAAATGGAATTCTATTAATGTTTAAAAAAATCATCTCAAAAGAAACAAAAACAGAGTTATATGATTTCGATACTTCAATAAATCATCTATCATCAACATTGTACACGCGACTTCTAGCACAATACTTTGTTTTTGTTTAAAACCGCTAATCTCAGAAACTGCTAATCGGATTTTCAAAAAATATTTTTTATTTAAAATTTGACAGCCCAATTATTAAGAAAGGGTATAGACTTCGACCATAAGGAGCTTAGTTAAAAGAAAAAAAACTTTATACAGGCTCGTAGGCACGAATCAATGTGCAAAACTGTTTTTGATTACAAAAACGGTGCGGCGGGTGAAATCGTTTGGCACACCTTTTATATTTTATAAGCGTTCAATCAAAAAAATCCTAGGGAACTAATATTATCCGTGTTGCTAAAGACAAGACAATGTGCCACATATAGGCCAAAAGGTATCAGAAAAGCGGCAATCTATAGGGAGATGTTACGAAAACAAGATTACGGACGATTGAATTATAACCGAAGTGAGACATTTTAGTTTTTGTCTCGGCATTTGTCAATATAGTCATTTTTAAAATTATATAACAATACGAGCATATTAAAAAGATAATTAACGATCTGATGAATTGAGCATAGACCTAACCGTTGACATAAATAATTCGTACAAAAACTTTAATCTTGTTATGTCATTTTTTTTATATATGCAGCATATAAGTAACACACCTATTGTACACAACCAGTAATGTACTCAAGGACAGTGTACATTACTTGGGTACGCCAAGTAATGTACACTGTCCTTATTATTCTAACACATAGTCTAAGCACGTAGAGCTTTAATTAATCCCATTGATAAATCTGCTTACGTACGTAAGTACTACCAGAAACGAGCCTTCCTGTGCATGTTTAATTAATCCCAAATGCATTAGATACGGCCTAATGCAACAAACATGGACCATCTAAATAGTTGTTATTAGAACAATTGATGTTATTTCGCGAGTATGTCTGTGTGTGATACTTATGTATATATTTCTTTGTAACCTGCAGCCTAAACGGCTGGACCTATTTTGTAGAATAAAGTATCACTCGATTTGCATTCTTCCCCGGAGTACCTTAAAGATACAGTTTAATTTTTTTTGCAACTTGACTATATTTTTTTAGATTTATCTATCTATTAAAAAGTAAGTATAAGTTTTCAATTTACTTTATAATCATTTTTCATAGAGTTTTAAACAAAAAAACTTATGTCTTTTTTGGGTTTTGATTTTTAGCATTTTGTTGCTACAATATTTTAAGGAAAAAATTAGTAATGCTTTACTATGCTTTTAAGAGCAACTAAATAACAAATGAACTAAAAAGAAATAAATTTTAACCTTTTATCTTATTTTCTTGGCGGCCGATCGATGAGGATAATTGCACAAGTTAAATAACGGTTCAATACGTCTAAAGTAATACCGATGTCGATAGAACTCCGTCCCCTAGATGACGTTCCGATCTACCAAATATAGGTAACGCAAATCACGAGAGAAACACGAATAATGTACATTTATAGAAGGGTACCGAGGACGTTGGTAACGGAGATATGCTGTCTCAGCTTTTATAAAATATGGTCGCTATTTATGTTATTGTAGATGCATTTTGTGAGACTCTGACTTAAATTTTACTTGGTTGACTTGTATTTTTTTAAAAGACTTCAAATAGTCTTTAAAAGATTTTTTTTTAACAACACCGATGACCATACGGTCAGTAGTCCGTAATCCGTACCCTAAACCATTAGGATATCGGCACTTCAGACAAACTTATGGAACAGGAAGAGTTATTTTTTCCGACAATCTATAAAATGAGATCTAACATTCGCTTCTGCGCAGTCAAGGTCATTTGTTCAGGAAGTTTGCCTCTGACTATCAGTATTCTATGGCTACGATGCTACAAGTTGTAGCATTTTGTAGCACATTGGAGCATGGCTACGACGTAGCACTTCACCGTAGCTTTTGTAAAATGTTTTGTATCGAGTGTGGATATTATTTAAACCGAGTGCTGTCTTTGAAGCTTTTATATTAATATAAATATCATTCAGATCCAATATTAGACTTTGTTCCAATATTTAATATTTATAATCATTTTAGGATTTTCACTCCATAAAGTTCAATAACGTAATTTAAATTCGACTACAATTCATATAAACTTACAGCAATATAAAGAATATAATAAAAGTTATAAAACAAGTGCAGTTCCAATCTTAGCTAGTCCAGGCGCAAATAGCCCGTGTATTTCCTCTGGATACGGCTAATGGCGACCGCGTTCAATCCTTTGACAACGTTGAATAAATAAACTATCTCCGCCGTAAATCTCTGCCGTTTTACATTTAAAATATCATTTACATAAATTTCAACTTATATTTCATTCAACATCTTTTATGGCAATAAAATTATTTTGTTATAATTACACCGATCTATATACTACTAACTCGGGACTATAGGTGTAAAGGGAGGTATGCCATAACCATGCCGTAATCTCTGCCTATCCCTCTGGGACAAGGGTTTGTGTGCTTGTCTATCTACTTATTTTATTGAAATTAACACGAAAACTGTTAATTTTTTTTTAAAAAACCCAACTTCGAATTTATATAATTTTATTTATATTATTAAGTCATTTTAGCGACGGTACTCCTCATTACAAATCCATTAAAACACAACATGGCTTGACGTAAATCTACCAATATGTCAATGTTTGATGCTTTGTATTTAGGTACAGAGGATAAAATAACAGTGATTGTGAGAATGGACCGGGATGGATAATTCGAACGTATCCATGTTACATATTAGTGCCGCAACGTCGGAACACATTTGTAACGCATTGAATACACTCCGGTTATTATATTCTGTATTCTGTATGCACATTGCAGCTACTGAATACATACATATATATATACATATATATATATGTGTGTGTGTGTGTCTGTGTGTGTAATCTCGCACTGAAGTGTATAATATTGTTGTGTAGGCCGTTATTATGTTAATTTCAAATGTAAATAGAGGATATCGGATAATTATTTATAATCCATTTCCGACGAGTAAATTAACCCAATTTGTAATTATATTTAAATGGGCATAACAATGCTATTTTAAATGTTTTCGTTTCATACTATGAGAGCACATTCTGGCAAATATTACAAACAAATTAGTATTTAATTGAAAAAAAAAAACAATGGACCTGGACTGACTCTGCCTAACGGGGAAAAATACGAATCGAATGATAGCTGACTCTTCAAAATAAATCTAAGAGGTTATCTGTTTTGACAGATATATATACATGCCGATATACATATAAACATGCTCACATACCCTCGAAAAATATAACACTCTTGTCAGTCGGGTGAAAAAGAACATTCATACATACGTCACATATGTGTTCATGTTAATCAGAAACCATTACCACAATGTCTCGATTGTTCCCACCCTCGGTAAAAAAGTCTCTTGAACACAACGAGGGTTGAAACTTTAAGGGTGGGTCTTCAGACCCCCTTTTGTTTAAACAAAAATCCGGAGGGATAGTTCCCGTGCACTTAAAAGGCTGTGGTAAACATATAACGTACGACTGAATGCGACAACTTGTTTGAAGGCTTCTTCATTGAAATACCTCGGTCGTAATATGTATTTTTAATGTAAAATAAAAACGAAACAAATACGAAATTTATTTATTTTACATTTTGGAAACGCCTTAGTTTTTTATTTTTTATTTAGTTATTTTTGTGGTATTATGATTAATAATATTAAATTTAACCGACTTTAAAAAAAGAAAAGGAACATGACATCGCTAGTGGGTCCCATTCAATTTTTAATATTATTGGACCTTGGGTTCCGAAGATATACCGAAAATTGATATATTGGTAGATTTAAGCCATATCTCATAGCCGGATTTAGTGGGTGTGTATTGAAACATAGACTATAAAAGATTATAAATAAAACTGTCAACATTACCATAGCATCAGATATCGAAGCAACCGATAATGAAGCTTTTTTAGATTTCTTTGCCCTAAAAAAGGGAATTATACGAATTTGAAGTTAGTTTTGTTTTTGTTAAAGAAACGTTAAAAATTCTTTCAAATTTTCCCTAACTCTTTAACAAATTTTACTTTTTATATAACTATGTATTACATAGAATATAGATGAATTGATAGGTACATAACATACTCGTCATAAGAGAATGAATTCGAATGTATGTAAAGCTACAACCGTTTTGTATATATTTGGAATTGCGCCTTATTTATAAATGTACAGAAACAAAAGTTAATTATACACTGCGACAAAAGGTAATGTTTTGCGGGATAGTAGCAATTTATTAAAAGAAATGACAGTTTAACGAAAAAAGGACAGAGATCACGGTTGGGTATAAGCGCGACTTGGAAAGGTTTCATTTGAGTTACGAGTCCATTGTTATTATAAACCTTGTAAAATATTTCAGGAGCTCTTCTAAAAACAGGATTTTCATACCGACGGTGGTGAGGGTTGTTTAGATTAATTCCAGAACGTTTATTTTATATTAAAGTTGGAAGAGTTAATTGAATTAGATATTATGTTACTCATATGCCTTGTATAAATTTCGGTATTAGATTTTAGTAATTAATGTTTAATTTTTACTCATTATTGCTTCATCAACTTGGTTTTATGGGGTAAAGTATATCTATTTACTTACTTTAAGCTCCACAAGTAAATAAGTAATTAATTAAACGGTGTCTATAAATTATCTTTCACGTTTTTCAACCCTATCGGTGTAGCAAATAAACGTAGCAAACGCTATCTTTGTGCTAAAAGTACATTGTCGTATTGTAATCATTATTTTAGTTAAATTTAACATATTTTGTTATGTTTAAGCTTATGTCTCTTTTTTGTGTAAAATTTGAATATAGACCCCGCACCATATATTATATATTATTAGTTGCTGATAGTTGCTAACATATAAAATATGCAGAAGCGTAACTAACTACAAACATTTCATTAAACCGATATTTTTAAGAAGTTTTGTAACATAACATTTCGATCGAGATAAATTTAAACAAAAATTGTATCCTGCTGGTAACTAATTTCCAGCTTCATACGAATCGGATTTTTAAAAATTACATATAAATAACTCTAATGAGTCGAGCAGAAAGATAGTAGAAAGGAACGCGAAGCGCGAAGAATGTTAGCGTGGACTAGTGATATTCCGGAATACTATAGATTCTTCAATGCGGCAGGTAAAATCACGGGGTTCAACTAGTTTACTAATAAAATGTAATACGTCCTAACTATCTCTTTATGATGAACTTTTATAAATCTTTGTTTTGTTAAACAAATATTATACACATAGAGTACAAATATACAGCTTTAATGACGTCAATAACTTAATCTTCTATCTTGTTAACTTTGTACACCAACTCAAATGAGTATATTGTTTGTCTATTACTGGCATATATCTCACGCGATAAATGTTCGTGAGCAAAACAAGCTTTACTTCATTTAATATACAGTGATGTTTCGGGAAATGTAAATACACTCTAATCCGTATTGTGTTTCGCAATCCCTTTTGAACTACTCTAGCGAAAGTGCCGCTATGGATTTGTGGTGTATCAGAAAAATAAGCTCTTCCAACTATATAAGCAGTTGTGGTAGTCAGAAAGGAAGATTTTATCTTATTTCAATTTAAAAAACGAAATGAATCAGCAGAGAATAAAAAATGTAATATAACATTGTGCCGCTCTAAATGTATGAAGACTATGCTAATTAAAAATTAAACAAGTACAAATGAATAAGTAAATAACAAAGTATAAACACTAATGGAGCGTTAAGTTCCAATTTTTGAATGTTTTTAAAACTTTTATTTTAAATGTAATTAACAAACCACTTATTGCGTTCACTTAACCCAATATTAGATTACATATTAGGTTTCCATTCCAAATAGAACATTATTTTGTTAGATATTATTATATACAATGATATATATAACTGATGTATATGTATATAATTGATAGTTCACCTCATGGTAAGTAAAACATCCATGATAATATGCACCTACGAGCTTAAAATACAAACTCACTGCTAGCCAACCGTTGTATATAGACATTCTTAGCTCCAAACATATATTCAACTAGCTGTGTCCCACGATTGCACGAGCGGTGCATCGCTTAGCAATCTTTTCCTATTTATTCAGCTTCTAAGGGTCGTAGCGTGGTGTTTGAAGAACTTATAACTTACTCAATAATTGGGCTGTCAAATGCAAAAAGATTTTTTTGAAATTCTATTGGTAGTTAATGACATTAACGGGTTCAAAGAAATAATGACATATACAAAAAAAGATGTACTATTCGACTATGCATCTAGACTCTACTGTTGGTCTGGTTGTAATAGTCCAATCGATATGAAACGAGTGCTTTTGTCTACAACTACCATTCGCAGTCAAATAACGAAAGGTATACGCACACATTTCAACTTTGTTAAAGCGACGGCAAATCCGACTGAATCGTGACGATCGGTACTTAATAAGTGAACGCTTTGTTTGTACACGTGACTCGGATTGCGTCCAACGGAACGCATTTATTGAACCATATCGAGCTTGGAGTTTACGAAGACTTACAAGATATTTTATTAAATATAGTTAAAAACTATTTGTAGACTAATTTCGTAGCAATAACTAATCAAACAAAAACTAATTAATCAACAAAATCGTAACTATTATAAAAGAGTAAATTGTGATTACAATTATTCGCTTATACAATGGGAGCAATGTATTTTAACAGTCAATGAATAAAACAAAAATTGAACAAAAGCTTGACAGTACAAATAGACCAGCTAATTACATTAATTTTACTAACGATGTCCGGATCATACTCACGTACAGTTGCAATAAAAAAATAAGTATTCAATAACAATGTTTTTTTATAATAAATTAATTTTTATAATAAATTCATTTAATAAACCCAATAAGTATTGAAAAATAAAAGAGCTCAACGATAGATAATCACACTAATCCGATAAAAAAAATATGAACTATTCTCTTCTACAATGAGAACATCATCACCTCCCTGCCCTTTTCCCACTTGCGGAGGGTTGGCACAGTATGTACTACTTTTCCATATATTGTATATTGTGTATGTATCCTGGGCTCTTCTGTAGTCCATACTGCAACTGGTTTTGGCTATAGTTTTACGGCCGGCCGCCTGCCTGACGCCAACCCTCCTTGGGAATATATACTTATATACGGTACTTAATATGACATTATAAAATAGCACAAAATACACTGAATTTGAATTGATTGGATTGATTCTGCCAGAAGTTGGGGGTTCTGCTGCAGCCTGCGCTCGAAGTGTTAATGTTACATATTGATTTGTTTCACCAGCACAGAAGATGTAAGCAGCCAAACATTAGATTCGGGTTCAATGGGTATTCCAATCTGTGCGTAGTTGCAGATCAAATGCACCACCAATTATGTTTTTCGCACATAAAATCAAATAATAAAGATCTATAAAATGTAAATAAAATAATTTAAAAATTGTACAATGAGAACAATAGATAAGATAATAATCAATGAATCAGCTTGAAAAACATATAATTTGAAAATTAGAAAAACTTAATAACGCATTAGGCTTTTACACTGGTTAACTATCTCCGAATGTTTCTTGTGTTTTGTTTTCTTAGTGATCTAGTTTAAACATTTTGCAGCGACCCGCTTCATTTTTTATCATAATAGGAGATACAAAGGTGAAAAACGTAATGAACTGTATTTCTAAATATTCATGAATCACTCTGCCTATTGGTGATAGACAGTATTAAAACAGTTGTTCTTGAAGTATCATTTTGATGCAGACGCGATAGAGGAAATTTGTATAGATTTATATGTTATGATTTTTCATATATGTTACTTATTTCTTCGATCTCAAACTTATTCTCAGTTGCCAGGTCAGTGATGGCGTCACGTTTGCAGAAGAACTTTCCCCCTTACATTACAAATGCATTACATGTCAAACTTGTTTTGTTAAATCCTACATTGTATTGGTTTTTAATTTAACAAATCTATAGTCGATCTATTTTGATTTTTTTTTTGTTATCTAAAAGCTTAAATGTATAAATTTTCCAATAATGATATTCTCTCTCATCACATCATCCGGAATAGATTCAGAAAGTTTTTAAAATTATATTTATTTTACAAAACAAAATACGACTCGATATAAAAATTTCTTAATAGGAAGTTACTGCCAAACTAACTGGAGAATAATGTTTTTTGCGAGTACGTAAAGTATGTTTGTATGTATGTATCTATATACATTCCATTGTGACCCCATGTAGGTGTCATTGGGTTAGTATTCTTCGCGAAGTGTCATAGGCGTAGTCAGTCAGGCTTTTTTTTTAAATTAACTACTAGTATGAAGGATAATGTTTAATATAAATTTCAAATTTTTTACTACACCGTTGACAAACCTTATATCTAACAAGCATATGCCTAAATTATACGCAAGGAAGAAAAGTTATGTACCGTATTCATAAACCAATGAACCCATGTTGTTAGAAATCCAATTATGTCGAGCGATGCGATCGAATATCTTTTACCTTTTTTTTTCTATTTTAATTGTCACAAATTTTGTATCTGGCTGCAAAGAAAATTCGACAGACGAATAAAAAATTACATTTCAAACTGGCAACCATTTAAGTCGGAAAAATGTCGCTTTTTAATTTTCGACTAAACGACGTCTGGTGAATTCGGGGCGTGATTTGATTGAATTTTTTGCAGGCTTTTAACGTTTCCATTGGGCGTTGATTACTGTTGCGATTGCTCGTTGTTTGTGGGCTTGCGAAAGTCAATTCTGGACAAATTGGAACGACGAGACTCATTTATTGTGTTAAACAAGGCGACAATAATTAAGCCCGCACGACGTATATATTTTTTGTGAGTTAGGAATATTAAATAATAATAAAATACACTTATTATACCTTATAGTTGTAATAGAATTTTTAAATTCCCAATATAAATGACAATTTTTAACTATTATTTATACATGATTTATTGATTTTTTTTTAAATTCCAACTCTTAAATCATTAATCAACAAGTTAACCCAAACCACGATCGCTTAAACCATCATAAACTAAAAAATGTTGCATTTACAATTTGTAGCTAAGTCCGAAACAGACCTAAGGGTCGTATGGTCCAATTATGCATTAGCGAAAGCTATACCTGCCCGTGATGCTTACGAGGCAACCGTAAAGGACTGGCGTACAGCATATTGTTTGAACTTCGAACACTTATAATGAATAGCTTATTTAAAGTATGAATATGTTTAAGGACAGAATACATTCGAAAGGACCACTCTGTTCGGATATATCGGATATATCCCTATTCTTCGAACACATCGCCAGGACTAACCTAATGAAAAATGCGCAGTAGCCGCGTGCCACATGGCTTATCAATGGAATACCTAGAGATATAGACATATTTAGTTGTAGCCAGTCTAAGTTCGCAGAGGCTGCATACAAATGTGTGGAAGACTTTGAGAATTTGTGTGTTTAGTTGTGTGTTGTGTTACAATAAGTATATATATATAT
>DWLR01004318.1:0-12264 GCA_018246295.1 Papilio alexanor hazarajatica | reverse complement strand
ATATAGATATATATATATATATACGAGTATATATATACATTAGTCATACGCTTGTGTAAAACAGTACGACAACAGAAACTATGTACAACGTGTTTCAAGAATCCACTGGGTATAAATTCTAGAAATCTCATAAATGTCATACCGTATTTCACTAACAACTAGTCGCAGTAGTCATTTTTATGGTATTTCACCATGAACGCCCTTAGCAACGATATTCCAGCACAACCCCATGCTGGGCGTGCGGATGTCGCGTGTTCGTCGCGCATAAAATGTGCAGCCGCAAACCTCGCGGGCACTTTTGAGTTTGGCAGATTTAACATTGTTAGACGATTCAGGGTAACAACTAATGATAGTAACAAATAGCGACGTGATATGATGTCTTAGTAGAAAATTCTATGGACTCAAATTTATGCATATAAAAACGTCCTTAGCTAAGACTCCCTATGAAAAGGATCGCAATACACTTCCCTGCTTGGCGTCAAAGATAGAAGACACTTTTATAGTTGCAGATTCGAAAGAGTCACACCAAGCGACATGACATTATACGACGATCTCATCTCATGATGATGTAATTATAATTGAAATTAATATATAACTCCACCTCAGCCTATGATCGTCCACTGCTGGGCATAGGCCTCTCCCATTGATCGCATCATTTGGGGGAAATGTGCCATAATCGCTACGCTTGGCAGGCGGGTTGGCGATCGGAGTATGTTCCACCGTACTAAGAAAACGACGCTGCTGCCCGTCCTCCGGTGGTCCTTACATCCAGACTCAAGACAGACATGTTCTTGCACAAAAATGTTTATACTGTGTGGGCATCGAACCCACCACCTACGGCCTCAAAGGAATATATCTGACCACGGCGCCAACCGGTCAGTCTATATAACTACTTTTAAAATATTCTATATTAAATAGATTATCTCCATCTCTCATAAAAGAACTCTAAAAAAGACCGTACGCTGGTAAATTTCAACCATGGTTTTCATGGCGCCGGTGATGATCTTAATATTGCACCAAAATATACTATCCTTAATCGTCATAATCGCTTCCTAATAAAGCCTCGCTGATGAAATTTAACACAATTAATGTGACCTACACAGTAAATTATTACATTGTTTTGCTTGGCCACACCTTGACTACATTCTTGCGACTGCATCTAGTCGCATACATGCCATGCTCAAAGCATAAATGTACAACTACGAATATAATACTAAACTTGATCCATCAAGTTCAATGTTAGGCGACCCGACCCGTCTTGAGTGATAACTAGTACAAACATTAGAACACGAGATTGCGGTCTTAATGGAGTACATTTTGATCACGAAGATCTTGGAATATTTGCTACAGGGAATTCGACTTTACGTCTGCAAATTTTAAGGAAATATCAACTCAAGAAATTTAAATTAATACGTCTAACTTAATTATAATGTAACATTTTATAGTATTTCTACGATATTCAAAATATATGTACGTTAACTCTTGCACAATATTTAAGTATATCGCAAAAGCATTTCTTCGATGGACCTGTTGATCTTTTGGCCAAGTCCAAAAAAGCAAAGAATTTTAATTTCATGTAAAATGTTATCATATTGTCTAATCAGCTGGTTTAAGACAATTTTCGAATGGCTTACTAGGTAGCAGGTTCGAACCTAAGATTCTTGCTTCGTAATTCATACCCTTGATCATTAGGCTATAGACGCTTTTGAGATAACTTACGGTATACAATAACGCGATAGATCATCTTTACAACACTACTATTAAAAAGTTCGGCGTTGGAAATTTCCTCGAGTCAATTAATGGCCACGAGAGCATTGGTGGCCAGTAGGGCCGCGTCACACGCGCCGGTAGCGATCACGCGCGACGTGACCCGCTGTGATTGATAGCGCAGATTGCGATCTCTTCCGCGTGTCGCAGCCGACTCACGCGGTCGTGTAGATAGTTTATATTAAATAAAAATATCGAGATGATTTTAAAATGTTATTTGATTTTATTCATTGTTGTTTGAATACACTAGTGCATCGAGTAGTTTATAGAAGCAACTAAGAAGTAAATCTTTCGGCGTTTTTGTAGTTGAGTATCCAGAGATTTAAACTCACTTTTTATTACTGAAACATAGGTATTATATAAAATTGTATACAGTTTACCACAAATCCTACTGGTATGTTGTTTGAAATAAATATAAATAAATAACTGGTATGTTGTATTGAAATAAATAATAGGCGAGTCAAAGTGATATGTCAATCAGCTCACCGTGCATTTATTTAGGCTACTTCTAACTTTCTATAGTCATCACGTCTCCTTGGTTAAAGCATTGGATAAAAAAACATAAATAAATTAACACGGTAAATAAAATAAACAAAATTATAAACATTAACTTGCTGTTATTGATTGATAACGATTGCAATAAATTGAAGATCGTAACAAGCTCATTACATTCGAGTGTGTGGGGCTACCTTAACATATAGTGGTAGTGATCAATAAATTAATAAGTTATAAAAATTAAATACACTCACATTTAAATATTAAACAATCAATAACAAGTTGAAATCGACCGGTGAAACCATTTAAATCATATCTGCTTCCGAATTGATATAATGTATGAAAATTTATTCAAAATAAATCCAGTAAAAATTACTCGGCGAATTTATCAGTGTTCGGAGGCGTGTTGATAATTGAGAGCGTGAAATTTTAAATAACAATTTGGTATTAATTAAATACAGTTGACCATATAAACGACGCTTTAAAGATATTTAAATCATTCAGAGTGCGGCGGATCCCTCGGAATGGCGAACGGAACGAGCGCAGTTCGCTTAGAAACGATTCAAAATTTCCCGTCGAATATATTAAGATAAATTAAATACACAAAAATTGATAAGTAATAACTTTAAGCCATCACTGGTGCTTAGTGACACAATCGTGAAACAGTTGCAGACACTTCATACAAATTTCTGAACAAAGTAATTTGTCAATAATCTTGTTCTATATCATTATTATTTATTATGAAATGTTAACATTATATAATTAAATAATATATTAATTAAATACTTATTTAAAACTTCCTTGATATCTATGAAACTGGTGAAGGTTGTAACTAATAGGTAGTTGCAACCTTCAAACCTTAAAAAAAAACAAGATTGTCTGAATCTATACTTGACCAAAGCGTAAGCATTTGGGCCAACACAAAGTGGGTGTAGTAGTATCTTAATATTAAATGTTTGAACAAATATGTGTTTTGGTGCTCGTTTTCAATTTAATAAAAGATAATTTTCAATTCCTAGTGAACTTAATAAATATTTTTTAAGTCTTAATATTTATAATGAGTTTAAATTACTTACATTTAAAAGGTTATGCAAATTTAGCGTTTCTTTATTATCTTTTTAATCTACTTTGTCTGGAGAATAAAATAAAAATATATTATTTTAGTATTAGAAATACATTCCTCCTGTTTATATTTAACGCTTATAACCACCTTCAAGATGCCCGTCCGGTTCTCGGATCAAGGCCGCATCCAGCGACAAACAAAGCTGTAAAATACACAAACATTCTCTTAAAGGATTAATGTTATGCAATATTAAAACATAGGTGCGATGTCCGAATCCGAATCCGGTCTTGACAGAATCATAAATTATCGACAAATTTCTTACATCGAAACAAATTATAGATAATATTCTGAGAATATAGTTGTTCTATATCCTTCTTTGAGCTGAGGCTGTAAGCTCAGCCTAGCTTACAGCCTCAGCTGCTTACTGAAGCTTTAGTAAAAGTCCTAATATATATAATAAATATTGATGTTTAACATTGTTACAAAAATATAGAAAAAGTAGTAAACATTTATTAAACTGGTAATTATTTTAACGAACCAATAAACCCCATTGATACACTCTATAACACTCATTAAAACATTACATTATTCCCAGTGTGGAAAAAATAAGCATTAACTAATCCTTTATTAAAATCTACGTAGGTAGACAAGACAAGGAGGTCGCGTTGTCACAACACTATGAATAAACATCGCATACAACGTATACGTCAGTAAAACGCGAGGCATAGGTGGCGAGCTGAGTATGATATATTTATCAAAGAATCTGACGTCATCACATCGTCACCAATGTTCAAACTCATTTATTCCGAATAATTGAATCGGAGTTGTGAAAACATTCGTGTCTATTTTAATCACGTCACACTAAATATTACACAATTAACTGAGAGTTCGAACTTGAGAAAGTAGGTGTTACGAATACTTAAACCCGTGATATCTCCCACACCACATAGTATGGATACATCAGACGTAAACGACTACATCTAGAAGGTGTGTACCATCCAGGCAAAAACAAGTGTCATATATGCATACATGTCTATATATGTCATCGCAGACTTTGGTATGGCACAGTTTTTGCTTCACCCATAAATAAGATATAGAAATATAGTCATAAGTGGAAACTTCTTCGAAGAAAAATAAATCACATTTAATTGAATAGCGAGCAATTTAGGCAGAAAGTTGCTCGAGTGTATAATAAATTTGGAACAACATCGAATGTGAAGAGAGTCGCAATATTTCGTAGATAGCGCCCTGCAGCCTCAGCAACCCTTATTCGGTAACAATAAGAACGATAGTAAGCTATTTTCAGATATAAGAAAGTCGGCTGATTGGGCCGCTTCGATCTGACATCGATCCGCCTAATGTGCTGTTGTACGGAACATGTCACGAGATTGAGAGGATAGAGATTCACAAAGATCAAAAAATTAACCAAATCTTATCCTTAACATTAATCAAAACGAGAAGTTAGAAATATAAGCAAACGACTAAAGAAAAAAATTATTATTTATTTCATTAGGATTTAATTGTTTTTGTATCAAAATGTCTGTGGGGTAGAGTGTTTACTATGATCGCGCTAAACGCAAATCCTTCTCAGTTTGTATCTGTAAGTGCTGACCGTTGAGTCTGTAACTATCGATTACTTTATAACGTTTTAAAGGATAGGAAGACTAAAGATAATTACATATTTTCTTTTACTCACTGTTTGGATTGAGCTCAAAATTTGGGAATGAATTGGGAATTATCAATATCGATGTTTTTAAAAGCAGCGGTGTTTTGTAAAAGAATCTGTGAAAATGTGGTGATAACACTGATATATATTTCTTTTGTTACTTCTTTTACTTTTGTTACTACTATCCGCTCACTCTTCCGCATTGAACCCGGGCAAAAGTATCGCAACGTAATGGGGTGAGCGATTGCGAGCGCTACGCATGCAGAGCACGTTCCTCGTGGAGAAATTACGCGCGTCGATCCCACAGGATCGGGCCCGGATTCGTCCGGTCAATCGATGCGTCTCCCAGGAATACGGAGGTACGCGATATTAGCGCAAACCAGATGATTCGAAAGTATCGCTACTAAATAGAGGCTCTAAGGACTTCTTGTCAAGTATTTGTATACACATAAAATCAGACATTACCCTTACACGAACCAGGGCGCTGAATTTGCTAAAACAGTTAAGTACAAATGTTATCCTATTTAAGTTTAATCGTAGGTTTCGTAGTTGATATTGCAAAAGATTTTATATTTATATTGCTTAGTTTTAAGTAGTAAATACATTGTCGGCGCGCACACGTGTTATTCCATTTTGCATTTTTTTCGTCTTGTGAATTATTTGTTTTCTTTTTTCATCTTTTGTCGAAGTTCATGTTATTAGTACGTATTATTTTTTTTTCTTTTCGCCTATAAATTTTGCCTTAATGTAATTTTTTTATGTTCTTATTTTTCTGGAACATTGCTAGTTTCTTTAAATTTATTCTCATCATGAACTAAGTACACGTCTATAAGCTAGAGGATCTTTAATTAAATATATACCGTCGTCCTTTATGTCAGTTCAAAGATATCTTTAGTCGTATAATTCTAAACAGATGTAATTAAAGAATTCTTTATAATCAGTGATACAACCCTCACAAAAGTATTTCAATTTAATTACGTTTTATTTAGTCATATCTACAAAATATTGCTATACTTTAACAGTTTCTTCTTGTGTAAATCATCTTCGGGGTTTGTCAGTTATTTTCGCAACATACAATATCTTAAACTCATCGATTTCGAAAACGGTTCGATGAACAATAAATAAATGAAAAGATCTTGTTCCTCAAAGCCGACATAAGTCGCGACGCGAGACCAAACCAAAACAACATAACGCAAAAAAATATTATTTTGAAAACCCCTCCGTGCGTTAAACACCACCCCGTGGGCCCTGCTCCCCCGGCCCTCTACGGCCCTCCGCGGCCCGCTGCGGCCCATTTTGCCCCACGGCTTGAAGTAACGCCGCTTTATGCAATGTGTACGTGCGTGACAATCACACTTTATTGCCTGAGACGCGAAATTGAATGGATCCGGGTTACGCTCCTTCACTGCGGACCAGCGAGATTCTGCCGATTAGCTGATACAAATCTCTATTAAAAAAAATCTAATTTAGAGATAAAATTAAACTCAGCGATATAATGCTTTAAAAGAAATTATTTATTTCATATTCGTTTATAATCTTTAATAATGTTAAATTATAAAGTCAAAAATTTCTTTTTTTTTTTCTATGTGAAAAGTAACCCTGAGTCCTTTTCTGTGCCCAATGTGTATTTAAATTTTACGATAAGTTATGTGGCGTGAAAGCGTAACAAACAAGCTAATATTTGCATTGAATAATTGCCAATATTAACTTGTTTGTTCACCTGGAGGTTTATAAATCTATGATTCAATTTTAAGAAGACCCAAAATAGCTTTACTTTTTCGTTTTGTATATTTCGGAATCGATGGACCCTGGATTTTTTAAATTAGTAATATAATATATAAATAGTAGTTTTAAATAAGGGTATACTTTGTTTAGTACAAGTGTATCGTCTAAAAGTTTACAAGACTTCGCTGAAAATATACTAAAGAGTTTCATATAACATCACAGCTGTTCGTACTTAGCATTGCCAGGATGTATTTCAATATACTAAGGTAACAAAAAATATCCTACATCTATTAAATCATTTTAACAAATATGCTTACATATAATAATTTTAATATGTTTAAAATAACAAATAAAATTTAAAATTCGATGTCACCTTTGATAACTACATGACATATTAAAAATACAATTGACGAATGTACAAAAAGAAATTAAAATTTCATATTTTTCTTACTGGCCGGTTTCATCCAAACATAACAGGATAGTAAGAAATTTTAATAATCTTTTTTTTGTTAATTCGTCAATTGAATCTTAAATATAATAATAATAATTATTATTATTTTGAATTAACAAAGAGTTTATACAACATCTGATTAAAGAGTACGTAGATAGGTCCATACAATGATAGATAGAGATAGTTGTTACTGATAGTAAAATAATTAATAAAATCGTTTCATTACTTTGAGAGTTTATTCATTCACAATAAAACATATCTTTCCTATTTGTATTAGTGGAGACGAAGTACAAATAAATAAATTTAATAACAAGAAGAGGATCTATCAACGCTGCCCCTCTGTGAGCACGTACAGTTTTTATGCCAATAGTTCTTTTTAAATGTGAAACGTTATTTTTTTGACAAGCCAATGGTTTCGGATACGTTCGCCCTGTCCCCCAAACGACATCGTGTAATTTCGTCGTTGGAAAAATGTCCTCCTGAACGCGTGGAACAATTTATATTGAAAATTTAATGATAAAATCTCATAAAAATTTGGAACATTTTGTTTTATTACTAAACAAAAATTATATGTGTTTAAAGTCTCTCTCTCGCTCCCTCTCAGCCTCAACCATACACTGGTAATTATTATAATAAAAAAATAACCGAATAGGACTACATTTTCACCTAAACTTATATTCTCATACGGTAACTTTCTTCTAGAAAAACTTCTTCAAAATAAGATCACCTGGTATTCAACCCAGAGTAAAGTTGTGCATAATCTTGCACAGACTTGGAAAGAATAACTATAAGGTGTTGTTATTCAGTACTGTAAAACTGACATTAAACAACAAACATTTAAATGTAGTTGCAATCGAAAAATACGATGCAATATCGTAATGGCTTATCAATAAAGTCTAACACATCTACAAAATCTAAATAAATTTTGCTTTCGGTGATCAAATTCAAGATCCCGCTGCGATTCTCATAGTAACGAGGCTATTAACATCTAATCAAAAGTGATAGTTTAAAGTATCGTATATATTCCTTTCTAAAACTAAGAGATATTCATATGGCCGATATTTTCATAAGTTTGTAATGTGTAGCCATGATAATCGTGTTTTATGTAGTGTGTAGTGATAATAGTGTTTTTGTGTATTTTATGTAGTTTTTTTAGTAAGTATTTGTCGCCATAAACTTTCTCACCATCAACGGAAGATTCTCGAGGTGGAAACAAACCGTAGAGTTCAATACCCTATACTCTCATGCGATAACGTAGGTTTGATTGTTTGTTGTAGTTATGGAATGGTTGAATAAGTCAATCATTTTAAGAGTGGTAGAGCCCGCAACAATAATATCTGTTGCACGAACGGGCCAGCTCCACCAGTGAAATACCACCTCACAAACAGGCGTGAAGTAGAAATATTCTGCGTTTCGTTTGATGAGTGATATCCCGGAATCTAGTGCCCTTCCCTTCCTCATCATGTTCTTATATGCAAAATATGGGGAGGGGAAGAGAATTTCATGAGAGAGAGGATGGGTACGAAAACGGCAAAGGTGGCAAACGAGCAAGTTACTGCTACCCATAGGCATCTGCAACAAGCATTTGCGAGCTGCAGGTGCGTTGCCTACCTAGACAGAAAATGAACATTAACTTCTCCTATCCACCCCCTTCCCGCGGAAAAGGGTGGGAGAGGTAAGAGGACTAAAATTAAGTCTCCGGCACCTCACTTCAAACGTAAAGCAGAATACTTCTACTTCACGGGTGTCTTCTCACTCACCATTCATGCAACAGATGTTATTGTTGTGGACTCTACTAGATACCAAGTGTACGCTTGCTCGTTTGCCACCTATTTCCATAAAAAGTTGACAAGTGATAGAATGATTGAGAGTCCTACGTACTATATCGAGTGCATGACAATGTTATGTTAATGTTTTGGTGTACCATACTCCCAATAGCTTCTAACTGAAACAATACTAAGACATCGCCAACATTAATTTTATTTATACAGAAGAAAACTGTAGTATTGAACAGGAACGGAATTGCCGGAAATAAAGTTGGGGGTGTTGAATATCCTACCATTTGAACGCTTCTAGTAGATCAAAATAAATTATAGTATTTATTTAACGCCTCTATACTTAAGACGTTCTAGGCAATAGACATAAATAGTGTCATCAAAGATACTCCAAACAATTGATTACCGACTTTATGCTGCAGGACGTAAGTTTTAAATTCGTATACTAAGAAATAAAAATAAGTAAATATTGGAAATGAAGAATCGAGGAATCTATCCAACACTGCGGTAAGTAATCTTGAATTATTGATGCGGAGCGCGTTACGCCTTGTACATCTATTTTTACGACGTCGCTTCCACCAATACGCAGAGCCTCTTTTTATGGCTCCAATATATTTCGTGCACTCACCCGAAGAAAAAAATCCGGAATCAATACGATGAATTGAATGATATGGGCCAAAGCTGCTGATTTCTGATGTGCGAACGCGGTCCGGCATAAACACACGCTTAATGCTATGACTGTTGAACAACTAAAAGGAACTTGAATAGTTTTTCTTTTTTTATTTTAATGTCATAGGTAGTCCAGAAGAGACCTTCACCACACTTTCCTGCAAATACTTTAAAAAAGTAAATAGTATTAAAGTAATTTAGTTTAAGGTTGCTGTGTAGAACTTAGACTCTTAAATAAGTCTAAAATTAGACCTCACTCATCAGACGAAACGCAGCCTACTTCTACATCACGCTTGTCTTCTGTGAGGTCGTGGGTTTCACCGGTCGAGCGGGCCATTTGTGCAATAGATGTGTTGTTGCAGACTCTAACACTGTCATGCTACATATATAGGTAATCGTTGCTATTAAGAAGAATTAAATATGACCTGCAGAAAAAAACATTGTCAGATGAATGTACTTGAACCTTCCAGAAATACAAAAAATATATAAAAAACAAAAGTTTTATATTGTAACACTGCGACACTATTGTTCTCAGAGATAAGAGAAATATGTAAGTTGCATATCTTTGTATATGCGGTAGCTATTTATAGATAAGTTGCGTTACGAATCAAATGTTTATTGTGTATAGTATTGGGAACAGGTTCATTTCATTAACTATCAAGCAAAACGACATTCTCTGGGGCCAAGGTAGTGATGTGCTATATTTTTTTTTACATTTATTAACATTGAACCAAGAGAATAAAAAAAAATTATGCCAAGAAAACGTGCTTGCGTATCAATTGACGTTCTTCTCACATCATCGTTTAGTAAAATAAAATACATTATTATCATTAACACACGAAAGCGAAACGGAACCGTAGCGAAGCCTATAGTAAACTGAGACACGATAACGAAGCGAAAACGTAACGCAGAGTCCATATTAGATTCGGTTTCGCATAGCGAGCTTGTCTGCTAAACGAGTCGGAACGGACCAAATCCATGCCAGTTTTATATTAAAATTCGCTTCGCTTCGATTCCACTTCACTTTGACGATTGTGTGCTACAGTAAGTCAACATTTTTCAATCAATTTAACTAGAGAAGTAGTAAACACGTGTAGTAATAGACAGAACTTTGGAGACACAATATCATTACATATTACAACATATCATACTCAGTGATACTACGACCTACTGAGTGGGCGGTGACGCTCAAGCTTACACTTGACCTTGTTTGCTATTTTATTTTTAAACGACTTAAAAGGTAGAGGTTCTGAATTCGGTTGTATTTGCCTGTGTTTGCTACTGCAAAACTTCGTTATTTATGAACCGATCTGAATAATGTTTCTTTCCTTGGAAAAGAGTAAATTCGCAAGTGGGTCCATTTAATTATGAATGTCATTGAACCTTGGGTTCCGATCTTCGGAACCAAAAATTGTCATATTGGTAGATTTAGTTTTAGAGGTAGTGGGGCTATAAATGACTTATAAACAAAACCAGGTGTTGTCCGCAGCTTCGCAAGCGTTCGTTTCTTATATTCATAGATAATTTTTTTTAATTTGATTCAGCTTATATAATTTTTTATACAATAGATAACGTGAGTCAAGAAGTTGTTATTTTCTACATTACCATAGCAACCGATAAGATGAAGATCATACAAAATCGACGTCATTTTTGTTTTTGATTTAAAAAAAAGTTAAAAGATTATTTCTATAATCTTGAATCAAATTTTATTTTAACATAGATTGTAATATTATATTTGTGAAAATTTTTGTTGAAGATCTTAATACATTACGGTCGAAGCACATCACTATTCGGGTTATGATCTCGGCGCGGTGTTCATATAAACTCGCAGTTTATGTTCCCGATTCGATTCGAGCACCAGTCGTCTACTGCTGATTACCACATAATCCTACGCGGCTACAACTGGACGTGCATAAACTAATCATTTTACTACTAATCGTTTATTTACTTGCGCTTTTGATAGTTCTAATGGATAAAAAGAATTTTCTAGTAGATTCGTTATAACAGGTTAACAATCCATTTTACCATGCTCCAAGTAATTAACAGTATTTTTTTTATATAAAAATCAACTTTAAATTTATATAATTTTATTCATAAGTCATTAAGTCATTTGTAGCTACGCTACGCCTCATTACAAATCCATTAAACCCAAACAGCTCATCCTAAATCTACCAATATAATAATTTTCGGTATATCTATCGGAACCTAAGGTCCAATAAGGTCAAATGACATTCAAAATTAAATGGGACCCACTTGCGTCGATGTGTCTTTCCAATGTGTCTTTCCAATTTTTTTTAATCGGTTCATAAATGACGAAAATCTGAGGTAAAAAACATAAAAACTACAAGCGAATTGACAACTTCTTCGTTTTTATTTAGTTTAAAAGTTTATTCAATTAGTTATAAAGTTCGTTTACTTAAAAAGCAGTCGTAACTTCCATTTCATCATTGTTAAATGGAGATGAAAAATAGTACAGTCAAATACACAAATTAGTTTTTTTTAATTTATATAGAAAACAAACAATCTTTTAGGGTTTAGAAAATTGATTGTCAACTAGGGCATACGAAAAAGTCTTTAGATTAAAATATAAACAAAAATTTCTGTCCGTTCGTGCGTATGTTCATTTTAAGAAAAGCTGTAGCAGAGAGCACCT